>WNHD01000283.1:0-36134 GCA_011057455.1 Ganaspis sp. Gsp50 | reverse complement strand
CTATCGATTTCGTTTCATCAATTTTGTTCTTTCGATTTCTCTTCATCAATTTTGTTCTATCAATTTCTTTTCATCAATTTTGTTCTATCGATTTCTCTTCATCAATTTTGTTCTATTGATTTCTCTTCATCAATCTTGTTCTACATATTTCTTATCATCAATTTTATTTAATTAAATCCGTTTTTTTAATCTTCGTTGTCGCAATAAAATGCGCGCAAAAAAATTTTCCTACGTCAGCGAAACGTTTTACAGCAATAGATTTATATTTCATTAAGATACAGAAAATTGCAGTTACATTAGTAAAACCTTTCGTTGTTCTAATTCAATTTTTTTCATGTACATTTATACATTGTTAACATATCATCAGAATTTCATTATTAAAAAAAAGTTTCTTCAAATCTGAAATAATCTACAAACTGCTTGCAGAATGGCATAAACAAACTTTTTCAGTTGCAAGCAAGAAGTAAAAAATTAGTTTGCATTTGTGATTATTTATCTAAAGGATCAGATTTCTAGAGCAAGTTTTGTCCCGTGTCTCGACTATGAACCACACCTAGTTGTGCTCCTTAACAATCATAGGGTGAACCACTTCAGCAATATTACTTTTTCACCTCACGACCTTCGTAATAAGGTTCTGAATGAAACGGTTTACTATTGCCAATTCTCAACACTTATTTCAAAGGAAGTTAAATAATAATTTAAGTTATATGAAAATTGCTTGAGCAAGATTTATCGTTTTATGCATTGATAAAAACCTACCTGTTAAGTCATAAATTTATGTACTCTTAAATTATTACTTTGTTTTGTTACTTTCAAAAAAAATCTGCTCATTTTCTGTATTGTACTTTTTTTTGTCAAAATGTTACACCAATTAGTCTCTTATGTGTAAAACTGTAATAAATATTTATATTCTCATTTTTTGGATGCTGGGTACTGATTTGTATGATAGTGACACTTCTGAAGTTTGGATATTATTTTTATTTTAATTTTACTTTCCGCAAAGCTTATTATTATTTTTGACTCTACAAAAAGGTATCACGTTTCTTTTAAAATTGATGGAGGCTGCAGTAGGGCGTTGTTTTTCAACATGTAAGAAGTCCAAAAACGTTCGGAGGCTGTCCGGGGTCGGCGGTGGGCATTCTTTTGAAAAATAAAAAGCTAAATAACATTTGGAGGTTGTTAGGGATCGGCGGTGCTTATTTTTTGAAAATGGCGAAGTTGAAGAATGTTCGAAGGCTTTTGAGGTCGGCGGCGTTCATTTTTCAACAAATACGAAGTTCAAGAACGTTCGGAGGCTGCTCGGGGTCGGCGGTGTTTATTTCTTTGAAAATTTGTAAAGATAAATAATGCTCGGGGTCGGCGGTGCTTATTTTTGATGAATACAAAGCTAAATAACAATCGGAGGCTGTTCATGGTCGGCGGTGCAAATTTCAAGAATTAAAAAAAGAATATAAAAAAAACAAGCAAAGTCGGCGGCGTTTCGGTGACGAAAAAAGGCTGTTTTTTTAGCCAAATTCGAAAATTTGTTTTTATAATAAAAAAGTGCATGATATTTTTGTAATTCTGTTTTCAATTCTACAGAAGACAGTTAAAGTTATAAAGTCTGAAAAATCGGAACGTAATTTTACAAAATTTATACCATACAGGATTTGTTTCCTGGTTTAGTAGAATAATTCTTGAAAATTCGACATTTTATGTTAAAAATTAGTTTACTTGAGGGAAGAAATTACGAAGGAATGATTATTGTGAAAATGGATAATAATACTAATAGAGTTAGCAGAAGTAAATTTTCTACTTATTTCCATGATTTGAACCACCCGTTAGAGAGATTGTAATAGAGAGTAACAAGTTCCATATTTATTGAAGTACGCACGTACCATTACTAATGTAAATCATGCTTGTAAAATGAATTACTGTGTCTGCCTCGTACATGCTAGAGTTTCAGTTTCTGCAATAGTCTAGAGTTCAATATTAGGTTCTTAACAGAAACAATGAATTTATGTTCAAGAATTCTTAATTCAATGTATATTGTTCTAGTTCGATAATTATCAACACTAATTGCTAATTAGTATTTCAAGTTTAAACTCGACCTTTGTTGTGCATGCTTGAAAATATACTGAGACTTTAAAGTGGTTTTGATAATTGAACTTTATTGTTAAATGAAGTCAATAAGATGGATAACATTTCAATCCGAATCGCTGCAATTAAAAATATTACAATTAAAAATATTACAATTAAAAATATTACAATTAAAAATATTACAATTAAAAATATTACAATTAAAAATTATTATAAAAATAGTACAAAATTAGGGATCTGCATGCAGATTTACACAAACATTCCCTGAGCAAAAAAACGAAAAATTAAAAAGGTAATAAGAATTATAAATAATTATAGAATTATTATTATTAATGATAAAATACAATTGTTAATTATAGAATAATTATTATTAATCATAAAATACAATTGTTAATTATAGAATAATTATTATTAATCATAAAATACAATTGATAATGATATAATAATTATAGCAATGTATATTATAAATATAATAAAATAAAAAATGTTTCATGACTTTTCATTCTTATTTTCAATGAAGAGATATTTTTTCGTGGAAAAAGTTTGATTTGAAAATTAAATGTTATTGTAATTATTTTAAATTGTTGTTTGTAGACTCTAGCTTTGAAATTTTAGACAATATTTAGAGAATTACGAGACGCTACCTGACACCTTAGGTGTTAATTTTTGCTTGGAGGGAAAAATTTATAATATACAAGTTGAAAGTACAGAGATCGTAAAAGCAATTGCTTATTAATGGTCACTTTGCACTCGCGCTTTAATAAAATTCAACTACAATTAGAAAGCAAACTACGATATGATTAAAGTGATAACTATAATGCGAACTTTGAGTCATGCACTTCATCAGACGACCTTCAAGTATTTTTTTTTGTCATTTTTTGTAATTTTTTGTAATTTTTTGTAATTTTTGTAAATATGCCATTCATTTTTATAAATATACCATTCTTTCTTGTAAGTAAATCATTCTTTCTTATAAAGATACCATTCATTTTTTTAAAAATCAATCATATTTTCGAAATTTCCTATCAAAGATCATAATAATTAGGTGATGCGAATTATACATATATTATTACATTTAGTATACTATTAATGATTATTTTATTCATAGATATTTATTATATAGATTTATTTATAATTATAAACATTACGTAGATTTATATAATTATATTTATCTGAAAATTTTATGTACGTTACATAAAAAGTGTTCAATCGATTAAGTTAAATTAAAGCAAATATAGTTTTTATGATTTTAAGACTTAGTTGAGTAATTAAGGGGCTGAGACAAATTGATTCATAATGCTTTAAATCATTGTTGGCAAGTGTTCACAATTGGATCCTTTCCCTGGGAACTGTACAATTATACGTGAGTTGTAATTTACAACCGGCACGAGTACAGGATGTGTGTTATTAATATTGGCTTACTTTGTGATTGAGACCTCCTCGTGAAAGGATAAAATTATCATTTTTTTGTTAAAGCATTTTTTATAACTCACTTTAGTAATTCAGGGACCAGGATACAGACTGTTCAAGTTTGTATTCAACTTTTGATCTATATTCGTTTCCGAAGGTCGCTAATTAATCTTTATATAGACGTGACAAATCTGATCATTAAAAAGGCCCAAACTTTCAATATTTCGTTTTTTAAAGACATTTTTCCACTGGTCATAACGTTTCTGATGAGATTAGTGTCAATTTTATTTTCTGGGTATTATTACTATTAATAATAACTCGTAAACTATCACTCGGTAGCATTCAATATATATAAATTATTACTATTATTGTTATTATAGTTTTTTAAAATCTTTTGGGTAATGAAATCGAGTTGACAAATTAAGGAATAGAAAAAATTGGAAAATCAATAAAGAAACAAGCTAATAAGCAGAAAAACGTAGGGATAAATAAATATAGAGATACAAAGATATTAATGAGCAAGTAAATAAAGAAATATATTGATAAATAAATATAGAGGTACAAAAATATTATAATGAAAAAATAAATAAAGAAACAAATAAATAAAGATAGAAATAAACAAATAGACAAATAATTGAAAAATAAAGATACAAATCGATAGCCAATTAAACAAATTTACAAATAGTGAAGAAATAAAGGTACAAAGAAACAAATCGACAAATAAATAAACAAGGATATTAAAAAACAAGTAAACAACAAGAAAAATAAAGAAAAAATGATACCAAAAAACAAAAACAATTAAACTAATAGACAACTAAACAAATCGACGAATAAATGAAGAAATAAGGATACAAGAAAACTAAGAAACAAAGAAATGAAGAAAAAGAGAAACAAATGATTTAAGAAACAAAGAAACAAAGAAACAAAGAAGCAGAGAAACAAATCAATAGACAATTAAATAAATCGAACAATAATAAAGAAGTAAAAATACAAAGAAACACATCGCTAATAAATAAAGAAATAACTGTACAAAGAAACAAATAAAAAAAAACAAAGAAACAAATCAATAGATAACTAAACAAATCGACAAATAAATAAAGAAACAAAGATACAAGCAAACAAATGAACAAAAAATAAAGAAACAAATAAATAAAGAGACAAGTAAATAAAAAATAAAGATACAAATTAAACAAATCAATAAAGAAACAAAGAAATTAATAGATATTCAAAGAAATTGAAAGATAGTAAAGAAACATAAACACAAAAAAACGAAACGATAAATAAATAAAAAAACAAATAAATAAAAAACAAAGATACAAAATAAACAAATCAATAAAGAAACAATGAAACAAATAAATAAATAAATCGATAAATAAATAAAGAAACAAAGGAATAAAGAAGTACAGAGGAAGACAATAAATAAATTTATTGTTTACGTATATTTATTTTTTAAATTTATTCTTGTTTGATGCCTTTGTTTCGATTTTATTTACTGTAATTTATTTTTTCTAAAAAAATTTTGTCCATTTATTTTTAAACTTCACTTTTCAGTATCATTGGTTGGAATAAACATGTGCAATAAAAAGATAGATTATTTTATTGATTATTTAGTTGTTGATTATATATTATTTTATTTATTAGTTAGATCATTCTTCAAATCTCTTGTCAAGTGTAAAGTTTAAATTTACTTAAAATACGAAAAAATAAAAGAAAATACAAAAAAGGAAATACAATAAAATGCAAAACAAAAATCCAATGAAAGGAAATACAATAAAATACAAAACAAATAAAATACAAAAGAAAGAAAATACAAAAGAAAGAAAATACAAAAAAAAGGAAAATACAAAAAAGGAAAAAGCAAAAAAAGGAAAATACAACAAAGTAAAATTACAATACAAATACGAATTTAGAAATAAAGACAAGTCTTTTTTCCCAAAGAAAATCATCAATTCGTCATCTTTCATAACTTATTAATTACCCTTAATTACCGCAAAGCTTGTTTCAAAAAACCCAACAATTTTTCATAACAATTTGACACCAGAATGACTGGACAAAATACGTGAGTCAAAGAAAGCAACAATTATTAATCATCCCGAATTTTTTCGAATCCATCGCTCTATAGTTTATACTCGAGTATAGCGTTACATCCAATGTTTGCTAATCTCAACTAGAAATCATTCAAGTTATTAAAGTGTCACAGAAGGATCATGGCTATTCTCCCCAAGAACTCTGATCCTACGAAGCACTTCTTGACAGTAAAAAAATGTAGAAACTTTCCATTCGTAAAGTATGTGAACTATATATAGCTTATCCGAAAGGATAACTTTCAACAGATTGAATCAAGAGAAGGTTGTAAATTATTATGAAGTCCTTGCACTGGTTGCCTCTTCCTTGCGAAATTCTTTTTTCTCTAGAAAACAAGTTTAACATTCTAAAAAAAAAATTATTTTATGTATGTTTTTTTTGTTTTTTACCCTAGAAGTGCGTGAGTGCTTCCACCTATCTGGAAGGCTATCGTGATACCGATTACAGGTGCCTGACCAGTTGCATCACGGAAGACCGGTCGTTCCAATTATTCCCTTTACTGTAACGCTGGAATGTTACAAAGAACTTAGCCATGCCCTAGTTGGATCTATGTTCTCTTATTTTTACAAGATTTACTTTTACATGAATTATTTTTATGCATAACGTTATGCAAGTGGGAAAGGAATTACTGATTTACATAATTAAAAGTATATCTTTCATTAAGGAATCGCTATATGAGTTCCTTAATGATTAATCATGATTTTTTTTCATTAATGAGAATATTGACTCTGCTATTTGTTTATTGATTATTACGCTCGTGGGTTTGTAATCTGGAAAATGCTCATTTATGATGAGGCAAATGTGATGAAATTCGAGACTTTTATAAGACACTTATTTCTTGGTTAATATTTAAAACTCGTGGGGTGAATTATAATGACTGCAAAAAATGCGATACTTTTTATATACTTAGTTATAAAAGTGGGTTATGTGTTTATGTTTATCTTAACATGGACAGCATAACATATTGCATTTTATTTGTTTTTATTTATTACTTATTGATGTTTATAATTCTCGATATGAATTTGTCTCACTTTTAATACTATTACTTTGTTTTGTTGTTTTCAAAAAGTTTACAAAAAGATATCACGTTTTTTCAAATCGACGGAGGCTGCAGCAAGGTCGGCGGTATGTCGTCGTTGATACTAAAATGAGTTTTGAATAACGCGGTAGTGAACAGGGACGGCGGCATTTATTTCTTAAAATATTGAAAAATAAAAGAATTTTCGGAGCCTCTCGTGGTCATTGCTGCTCATTTTTTCGAAAATTGCAAAGTTTAAGCATGAAAAGAGGTTGCTGTAAGGTCGGCGGCAGAAATGCAGTGAACTGAAAGCGGGAAGGTAGATGAAGTGGACGGCGGCGCTCATTTTTTCATATTAACAAAGCTCAACTACTTTTTGAGGCTCTTCGGGGTCGGCGTTACGTTTTTTTCTTTAAAATTACAAACTTAATTAGTTCGGAGATTGTTCAAGGTCGGCGGCGTTATTATTTTCTAATTATTCCAAAATGAAATAAAATTCTGTTGTTATCGTGGCCGGCGGTGCTTATTTTTTTAAAAAATTACAAAGTTATGGAATGCTCGGGGGCTGCAGTAAGGTCGGCGGCGTTTATTTTACAAAATATTGCAAAATTATAGAGCGTTCGGAGGCTGCTGTGGTCGGCGGTACTTACTTTATCAAAAATTACAAAGTTATAGAATGTTCGGAGGCTGCTGTAAGGTCGGCGGCAGAACAGCAGTGAGTTTGAAGTGAAGAGGTAGAAGAAGAGGACGGCGGCGTTCATTTGTTAAAATCCACAAAGCTCAAATACTGTCTGAGGCTGTCCACGGTCGGCGGTGTCCATTTTTCAAAAATTCCACTATTCAAGAATAAGCTGAGGTTGGGTCGGCGGAGATTTAGTCCGAAATTATTTTTGTCGAAGTTTTATTTAATTTTTAGTACAGTTTCTATTTTTCTATTCTATTTTGTCTATTATGTTTTTTCTATTCTATTTTTTCTATTATATTTTGTTTATTCTATTTTTTCTATTCTATTTTGTTTATTCTATTTTGTGTATTCTATTTTTTCTATTCTATTTTCTCTATTCTATTTCGTCTATTCTATTTCGTCTATTCTATTTCTCTGTTCTATTTTCTCTATTCTATTTCCTCTATTCTATTTTCTCTATTCTATTATCTCTATTCTATTTTCCCTATCCTATTTTTTCTATTCTATTTTTTAAAACCTGTTTTTCTATTCTATTTTTTAAAACCTGTTTTCCATGAAAATAAAAAAAACAACAGATGGAACCATTTCACACCAATTTTCCAAAAATAGACCGACTCTATCATAAAAATAAAAAAACCAGACTCATATTCTGTGCAGTAATTTTTTTAATTTGCTATTCGTGCAAAATTAAGAAAAGTGAAATTTTTCTTTGTTGCCTCACACATTGGAAGCTATAATTATTGACCAAAGGAGTTAACTTTAAATGGAGTCTACTGCTCTTGTTTGAAATATTGTTATCTTAACAAGAGGAAGTACACGTTAAAAAACTATCATTATTCAGTAACTTGGAAATCAATGTTTTAAAAAATAGGAGAATGTCGATATATTATGTTTTTTTTATTTTATTCATTATTATCCTAGTATGTAATAATTTTCACATGTTTTTACAAAAATAAAGTGTATACTTAAGCGCCCACCTACAATCTGTAGCATTTTATGCCTTATATAGCTGTATTTACAACGAAATACCTATTTTCTGCAAGTACATCAACAAAAAATTTTTTTAAATTTTACCCTCCAGCTGCACTTTAACATATTCTAATTAAAGTCGCGGTAAACGGAGTGTACATTTTTTCTTAAAAGTAGATATTTTCTTAAAATAAATTTTCTTAAAATAGTAAGAATATTATTATTATATTATTATATAATAAATAATATTACGATAATACAGAATAAAAAAGTTTTTAAAAACTTAATTTTAAACTTAATTTAAATTTTAAATGTTTTAAATTTCTTATTTCTTTTTTATTCATTGATTTGAAGTTGTCAAAAATAGGTTTTGGAACAATTGTTTTTAAAACAAACATGTTTTTAATTCTGTTTCTGCAGTTACAAACAAATGTTACGAAACGTAATGCAAAATATTCTTAATAAAAATACTAAAATTATAAATAAATTAATACTAAGAACAAGATACTGCCAAGTTTTGTTTTTTATTTTTATTTATCTTCTTTTTAGAAAATCGTAATTTCTTTCAATCGGTAATGGAAAATTTTAATTCACTTTGGAAAATCCTAATTGGTATTGAATGGAGGAAGTGCAAGTTAATATTAGCTCTGAATAGGGTTAATGAACTTCTGCGTTGTAATAAAGAATAACCCAATGTTTATATGATCATTAAAATGCAAATTTTTGACGCGTGTGCGCGTAAAGTTTAACACTCACTTGTGAAAGGATGCGCCTATAACTCGAGTCGTGATGGATGCACTTGTTGGAAATTATTATTACAACTTTTGCTTCGTTCAGGAGTCTTAAGCATTTTACATAACCATTAAAAATCTACACACATTCTAGTATCTGCAAAAGTTTATATATTCAAGGAAATTTAAAATCTGGTTCACTTACAGTGAAAGTTCCTTTTCGACTTGGAATCATCTGATGTTAAAATCTTTTCATTTTATCAGCAATTTAAAATTATTAAATTTTGTCAGCGATTCAAAATTGTTAATTTATGATTAAAAATGTGATATATAATTAATATAATTAAGAAATTTACATTTACCAATATTTGAATTTATGAACATTCATTTCCTTTTTCTTCAGGATAATTTAGTTGTAGAAGTATTCTTTTATGTTCCATTAATTGATCATTATGGTATATTAGAAAGAATTGATTTGGAAAGTTATTACAAATTAATAACTGAAAGTGCTGTTTGAAATTCAAAAAATAGTGTTAATTATTTCAGTCGATAATTATTATTCATTTTAACAAATGAAGCGATAAGCAATGCTATTTAATAACAATATCGATAATTATTGCAATATTATTTATAACAATAATTAAATACTATTTAATAACAATTCCAAATGATAATTATTGCAATTCAGTATTCATTATTCATTATTCATTATTCATTATTCATTATTCATTATTACAAATAATTATATTCCATTAATTTTATTGTTAGGCGAGAATTGTTATTTGACATTATTTTTTATTCCTTTTTACAGTATTTTGGGTCCATTTTTTAAATTCGCGATTTCAATTTTGAAAATAATTGTAAGTTGAATGTCCAGGGAATTACTTAAGAAATTGAAATTCTGATGCGCTTCAGTAGATCTCGAACACGGTTAAAATTCTAAACGACTATGACTGATTTCAAAGTATTAGGTAACAAAGTTTTATAATGCGTTGTTTTAACTTCAGGTCTTGTATTTTATTTATTTTGCGCAAAAAGCGAAAATGTATGGCATATGAAATACAAACGAAATAATATAAAAAATACAAACAAAATAATATAAAAAATACAAAGAAATTTTCAAAAAATGATTTACTTGAAGAGATATTTTTCTAATTAATGTTTTATCGAAAAGGATTATTAATTATTTGTAATTTACTGCTTTTTTATGAGAATTAATAATTATGAATTAATACAAAACGATTCATTTACTATAATTTATTTGATTAATTATTAGTTTTCAATTTTATTATATTATTTTAAAATAATTTTTAGAATTTAAAATAGTATTCAAAATAATTTTCAAAATAATTTTCAAAATAATTTTTAATAACTTTGATTTATAAATAAAAATCTAGAATTTTTAATGTTTAAAATTCAAATTCTTAATTACCCTTTTTTAATTACCGTTTTTTAATCACCATTTTATAATTAGTGGCTTTTAAATTTAGTTCTACGACTCTTCAATCTACGAAGAAAAGTAAATAAATAAATTTTAGTTTTGGTTCTCGTAATTAATTTTATCTTCGAAAATTTATTAAGTGATTAGTATACGAGGATCATTATTTAACGAAATGTATATTTCAACATTTTATTATCCTCTTTATAGTATAGATTCTCGAAACAAGGTCAAGTCTTACAATTTTTCCGTGTATCACGCATCCTGGGAGAATTCTTTTTTCGATCCAAGTGAAAGGAAGGTTTAAAAAAATATGATCAAACACAGACTGGACCAATTAACAATATGTTGAAACAAGACGAGCAATTGTTTCGCTTTTAACATCATTTCAGGATCTTGAATTATCATTGTGGTCTTTAATCATCATTAGGATCTTAATTATCATTAGGATTTTAAATTAACATTAGGATCTTAAATTATCATTAGGATCCTAAATTATCATTAGGATCTTAAATTATCATTAGGATTTTAAATTAACATTAAAATCTTAAATTAACATTAAAATCTTAAATTATCATTAAGATTTTAAATTTCCATTAGGATCTTAAATTCCAAGTAGGATATTAAATTATCATCTTAAATTGTCATTATTCGTGTCCACTTATTTTTTATTACCGAACATCACTTTATTATTACTCAATATCGCTCAAATTTCTTAAAATTATTTTGTCTGGTAAAAAAGAAACCTTTAGTTCCTTAAAGTAAATTATTATTGCAAAATTTGTAATTGGACCAGTGAAATAAAAAACTTGAAGGATGTTAATTTCAAGTTTCAAGCCTTTCTATTTTTTACGGTAAAATTCTTAATTAAGGGTGTTCTATCAAACAGTCTGAACATAACCTTCAAAAAAGCGAGAAATAATTTTTACTGTTTGTCCTTAAAGTTAAAAATGAATAATGAAAATGAATAATGAAAATGAATAAAGAAAATGAATAATAATGGAAAAATAAAACAATATATAAGCATAAAATTTTATGAAATCAATCATTTTATTTTTAAAAAAAGAGTGAGATGATTTTATCTGTTAATTGATGGAAAACGTGAATTATTCACAATAAAAAAAGTACATTTTTATACGTTTGGTAAAAAGCGAGCTTAGTGGAAAAGTGCTTTCATTATTCAACGAAGGTTGAATATGCAAAAAAATAAGTTTGTTCCTCGTGATTGTGTCGAACATGATTGGCATTTATCAATGGGGCGGAAAGTTTGCAGATATTAATAATTTCCTTGAACACAACTCAAAAAATTCCTTATTCGGATGTGTCGAAGGTCGGTAGAGTTTTCTACCTTTCCTTTTTATGAATTAAGCAATTTCCTTTGTACAAAAAAAAATTAGTTACTACAATGAAAAATTCGCTTCAAATAGTTTCTTTCAAGCAAATATTCCTGTTTTTTAAAAATCCTATTCAATTCAATGCTTCTCCTTAGAGAAGCTATTTGCTTTTAAAAAAAATACTTTCTCATTATTGATGAGAATGTAAATATTTTTTTAAAATGTGGATTCTTTTGCGCTACTTGAAACTTTTAGAGTGCACCTAAAATTGATTATATGTCATGAAAATGGCGTCTTTCTCTAAAAATTTGGATTAGTTTACTTTAGTTTGTATTTCAAAGGGTTTCTAACCATAAAGTTGTGCATCAAAAAAATAAAACAATAAATGGTATAAAAATGAAAAAGGTTCATGTTAACACGTTTGTAAATAAATAAATGACTTATAAATAAATAATTTATTTTTAATAAAAAGCGCACAAACGCTTGATATATATATAAATTGATATATAATAAAAAATGATATATAAATTAATAATATACTTATAAATAACATGTAAGTAATTGAAATGATGACAAGAGTTCAGAAGTGCGAAGTTTCGAAATAAAACATTTCGAAACAGTTTTGTCATTTGAGTGTCATTGAGTGTTTTTAAATTACAAGGAATTGGAAGGGAACAGTTTTTAAATAGCTCGCGCAAAAAAAATAATTTAAATATCAAGCCTGAAGCACTCGTGAAAGGACGAGCAATTTTTTGTATGATCCGGACCGCGCCCTCACTTTCGAATGAATTTTTAAGTGAAGCGATTATTTAATCTCGCAAATCTTCAATTTATCTGGACTTTCAAATCAATCCGAAATCCAAATGGAGAATATCATTTATGCAGATGTCAATAATTTTTATCGAAAATACGCTTCATGAAGATAAATATTTCAAAATGATCATAATAAATCAGTAAATAATTATAACCGTTCGATATAAAACGAAAAATATAAATATCTTTCACTAATAAACTTTTACTTTTAGGTTATTTTTTAAAAAGAAGGGATTCGAAAATTCAATGAAAAAAAGTTAATAAGAAAGACGAAAAATTATTCAAATAATCCGAATGAAATTACCAAAACTGTGCGCGCTCGAGCGCGAGGTTTTTTTGGCATTTGCAATTAATCATAATTTATAATTATTAATGATAATGATACTTTAATAATTAAAGTGGTATTTTGTAAAATGAATTACATGTTTCATGTAACACTTGAAATAAAAAATAATTCGTCTTATTTGTTACGGATTTGAGAACATTTTGTCTACAATAAAGATTATTATGCAATTAATATTGTTATTCATTTTTAATTAAATGAATTTTTAATTTAATTTAAGTAGTAAAATATAATTCAATTTTGGCAAGTAGTGTTTACTTTGATTTTAGTTAGAAAATTATAGTTAATTCGGGATTTAGTTAAAAAAGAAAGATTAAAGAAAGAAAGAAAATTAAAGAAAAATTATAAGTTTAACGTCTTTATTCATTTTACGAACAACATAAACATGAAAGTGTAGGTTGAGATGAACCTTGCGTTATACAACTGATCTCAATTATATTAAATAATAGTTCACATGATGAGTGTTAATGCACAGAATACGTCTTTCCTAGATCATTTGGTACATTAAAGATTCAGTTATTCAACTTTTAGAAGTTATATCACTTTTCACTATGCACCTAATGAAAAATGTGATTAAGAAGATAGATCGCTTCTCGTAAAAGCAAACTAATTGTGAAATTATTTTCCGTAACAAATTTTACGTGTCAGACCTGTTTCTTCTACTCTTCTCCTGTTTCTCTTCTACTCTTTTATACGACTCTGATGAAACAATATTCAAAAACAGTTTTTATTCCTATTTTTTATGTGTTGTTTTGATCTTTCTGATTTTCTGACTTGGAATACATTGAAGTCAATATGTTAAAAAATATATAAGTATACACAAGAGAGTAAATATATGTAAATGGTCAATGCAACAATAAAAAAAAGTGACATCAAAGTGAAGAAAGTGGAGTAAAGGTCAATTATTCTTGGCAAATGGATATTCACCTGTATATGCAAATGAACGTGATGAACTTTGACGCAAGTTTTCAACTAAAAAGTTGCACCTCATCATCTAGGTTTTTCTTAAACAAGTGGAACAATTTTTAAATGAAAAATAGAATGTCAAGTGCCTTTTAGTTCACGGCACGTTTATAGTAACGGTTAATGAACCACACTCACTCTTGTGGTAAGCACATGTATTGCGAAAACTATTCTACGCATGAAAAATCCTTGCTAAAATTGAGCCCATAAAGCGCGTAAATGTTTACTTTAATTCCACTTTACAATGGAGAGATAATTAAGATTGCATAAATAATTGAATATAAAACCGAATTTATGTGGTATTAGAATTTTATGGACAAATTGGAAGGAGTATTGTACTCTCGTAGATGAATATTGAGTTGAAATGATTAATAAATAGTTAATTGTTTTGTAATAATGGATTCAGAATATAATAAAAATAGTAATAATAAAAATAGTAATAATAAAGTGTAGTAAACAGAGTTTTATGCTAATGAAATCATGGTAGCGAAAAAAATTATGATATTAAAATTATCATAATGGAAAAAGTATATGATAATAAAATGACGATATTATGAAAAAAAGTATCTGATAATAAAATGATAATAAAATGACGATAATGAAAAAAGTGTATGATAATAAAGTCACGATAATAAGAAAAGTTAATAAAAAGTATTTTCATTATGAAATTGCATAAGAAACTGCGCTAAGAATAAACGAATAAAGATCGTGATAATGAATTCAGAATAATGAAACAAAGTTAACAATAAACTAGTCGAAAATTATGATCATTTCATAAAAATTTTGCTTCCTCATAGAGAAAACATTTATTATTGAGGAATTTCCATTTTTTTCCATAAATTTCTGGTTGAATGTATCGTTTATATAGACAAACGACTAGTATTTCAACATTTTATTTCTAAAATAAACTATATAGAAATAAAATCATATAAAAGTTTATATGATGATATTAATGATAATTAATCTGATAATTAACTTTTAGGCCACAACACAAGCCTAAAGGTTTAGTCTGTATTATTATACTCTTTCTTTATATATATAATTGGGTTTTTATACCCGTGTGTAAGTTTGAAATAAATAAATCAATAAAAATAAAAATGACACTTTTTAAATTTTCGTAGAAAAATAAAAATTATAATTTTAAAATAATGAACTAGTGCCATTTTTTCAACACATTTTTCGTAATCTATATACTTTTTATAGGCCAATCGATTTATTTTTTAATGTAGAAAAGACTTCCCAAAGATACTGACATTAAAAAATGATAGTTCAAAAGTTATATAATAAAATGAAATTTTAATTGTAAATTTATGCAACGGTGACCTTTTTTTATACATAAAATATTGATGAAACATATACTTTATATAGATCAATAGATTCGTTTTTTAATGTAAACAATGTTTTCTAAAAGAACTACCTTTAAAAAAAGCTAATTTTAAATGTTAAATAAAAAAGCTAATTTTAAATGTTAAATAAAAAAAATAATTTTAAATCTCAAGAGTAATAAAAAATTGTCAATTACTCCTTCAGTTCTTGGTGAAAAAAAGTATTTTATATAGATTCAATTATAACCTTATTCTGAATTCATTGTTACGATCTTTATTCATTTATTTAATTAACACATTCATCTTGATACGAAAAAACTAATTTTTCCACCCATAAAGTAAATTTTTCAATAGAGAAAAAATTTTGTGGAAGAAACCGTATTTTTAAAGAAAAAATATTACTAAAACTGTGTAATTGAGTATTTCCAAAAAATTCCTGCGTCCGTTTCTAGATTTTAGTGAGTGTAATAAGTCCTACCAAATTTTATTAAAATCGGTCAAAGCAATCTCGAGTTGTTTTGCCAAAAAGCGTTAGTGCATCTGTACGAAAGGGCTTTTGTCCGTTCTCTATATTAAATAAATAAATAAATGTAGAAAATTGTTCTATAGTTTTTTTATTTTTTCTATTTTTGTTTTTTTGTACAATGTGCAAGAAAGAATAAGAAGAGAATAAAAAGAGAATAAGAAGAGAATAAGAAAAAGTGAGAATAAGAACAGTGTTGTTGGCTTATCATGTGGCTAAGTAGGGAATATACGCAAAACGTTCAGCTCTAGTTGCAGACTCTTATATAGTTTATAACGTGACGTGTAACACCCACTTTTACTTTTCAACGCGGATTGTGTACCATTGCTAAGTAAAGATAACGATAAAAGTGGTCATGCTGTTTGAGAGTTTGGTCGCCAACTCCTACCTGAGACCGCAATGTTCACAGAATGAGAATTGCTTGGAGACTTTAATGCCAGAACAAGCTAGACCATTTTACGAGTCTCCCGCAGCAATGTACTTTACATTCTGTTTCAAATTAATGTTAAAGTGACTTTTTCAACTTTTAAAATCTATGGTTAAATTGTAGTATTTCGTATTTTTTACGATTAAGTGCAAATTGTTCTTTCCTAATGATATATATCGCTTCTAGGAAACAGATATTATCTATTAGCTCCAACATGTAAAATTGTTTTGACAAACAATTGACTCGTTAAACAATTTCTTGTTTATAAACCAAGAGATTGGATAATTCTTTGATTTATTAATCAGAAACATTTATTATCATAATTTTCATTTATCGTTCATTATTCTTAAAAAATCTTAGTATAATATAATATAGTAATCTAAATTGATAAAATTGATTGATTTGATTCTTATAGTAATAGATACAAATTGCGAAGCAAATATTTCAATTTATTATTTTCTTTTTTCATAAATTTAGTTTTAATTTTTTTTCAATTCCTTTTTCAATTCCTTTTTCAATTCCTTTTTCAATTATTTTTCAATTCTTTTTACTTCTCTTTATCTGTTGATATTTATTTTCAATAAATTTTAATTACTTTTTTTTATTTATATCTTTTTCTTGTTCTTAATTATTTTTATCTCAGGTCCAGTGGTTTTCCAAAAACCAAGTAAAATAATCGACAACATATAAATAACAGGTTTTGCATTTTTGACCAATTAATAAATATTGTTTTTTATTTTTTAAATTAAATTTCATTTATCAGTAAATCCAAATGAAAAAGCATTGGTATGAAATTTGATAAAATGACTTTTTTACTCTTTGGATTTATATCGGAATTCACATGCGTGTGAGTTACCACTTTTAGATTAAAAGTCTTAAACTTGCTTTGGAAATATGATGTAATAAATAATCGCAACCAAGTACGTGGAATTTCGTCTGGAAAATGGAGTTTAACTTCTCGAGATATGTTACTCAAATTGCAAAAACATAAATATTTATATAATTGAATATGAGTTTGTGAGAACGAAGATTAAATTACATATGGAATTTACATTACAATACAATACATTACAATACATTTATTTTGGTTTATTGTTCATTTATTTTATTTATTTTTTGGTTTTCTAAAAATTCTTCTCGAAATTCTTTTCTCACTGAGTGATAAATTCTTCTATATTCTAATTCTTCTTGAAATTCGATTTATGTTATTTTTATGTTATCCTTTTTTTTTATTTATTACTTCTTTTATTCGTTTATTATATTATAAATAATTTGCAAAAAACCGTGCAACTTTTGAGAAAACATTTGCGACAGCTATTTGAAACTTTTTTTTAATGTTCCAACCGGATATACTGCCTTTTAATAAAAATTCACTGAATTGTGGTCGAAAGTTCTAAAGAATAAAACAAGTAGTAAAAGAATTATTTCAGCGATAAATTTATTATTATACTTATAAAATCAGTTGGCTTTCTGAAATCATGCGAAAATTGGCCTTCAAGTGCTCTTTGCTTTTATTATTTTTTTACGATCGCAACTGTCTTCATTTATTAACATTGATAAACATAAATGCAGCAATCAATAAAGTCAAACACGAAACAAAACGTAAATAAAACTTTTTTTTTAATTTCCATTGTCGGTTTTATTGGACCCATATCAATCGTTTCGAATTTAACTTTCGAAATGAGTTGAAACTATCATTTTTCATCGCCGCCGACCCCAAACAGCCTCCGACAATTTTTGAGCTTTATAAAGTAAAGAAAAAAAGATCGCCGCCGTCCTCTTCTACAGCCTCTTTACTTTAGGCTCACAATTAAAATGCCGCCGACCTCACTGCAGCCTCCGTTGATTTTTTAACACTGCAATTGCTGAGAAAATGAACACCGCCGACCACGACGGCCTTCGATGAATGTTGAACTTCGCAATTTATGAAAAAATGCGCCCGCCGACCCTGACAGTCACTTCGACTATTCTAGAAGTTTGCAATTTTTAAAAAAATGGCACCGCCAACCCCGACGGTTTATAATATTTGTATAACTTTGCAATTTATAGAAAAAGGAGACCAGACAACCTTAGATTATTCTAGAACCTTGAAATTTGAAAAATAATTGACACCGCCGACCCCAACAGCCTCAGACTATTCTTAAACTTTGCAAATATTGAAAAAAATATTCGCCGCAGACCTTGTCACTCCCTTCTTCAATTTTCAATAAAAAGTGAATGCATTTTTGCTCTCGAAAATTATTTTCTTAAAAAAAATACACTTAATACGTTAATAACCGAAAAATGATTGAAGAAATCAGTAAAAAATTAAATTATCACTGGATATAATTGAACTGACAATTACATCAATTCCATCAATTAATAAAGTGCTGCTCGAGATTGAACACTGATCTTATATCTTTCAGTACAATCGATATTAACCTCTATATCAGTGCAGATTTAATTTCAATTTTTCCGATTGATTGAAACGATTACTTGGAGCGTAATTTTCAGTTGTTATCTAAATTACACAATGTACGTATATTAGCAAATAAACAAACTAATTGTGTACTTGGAAAATTACCTTCAATAATAATATACCACACTTTCTCTCAAGCTAATTTACCATTTTTGTTCACAAGAAGAAATTTTCTTTCTTTACTTTTCCGATGATTTTAAATTTTAAGCCTTTGATTTACAACCAAAGTACCACAAGAAACTGTACACGTATAATTTACGGCTACTATTATATAAAATTATTTAACAGTTTAAATAATCCTTTGTCCAACAAAAATCCCAGCAATTCGCCGTCATTGCTCTCATTGTTAGACAAACGCTTGTGCAATTTTAATTGCAATAATTTTACACTCCCAATTAAACACTCTTCAAACTCTTTTCTACTTGAGTAATTATATTTTCTTCCACAAACTGGATGATCGCTTTTTATTATAAAATTTGATTAACAGTCCTTTTTTGCATTCTCTTGTTTGTTAGTTTTGAGTGATTTATAAAATGTGAAATATAAATTGATATAAATCACGGTGAAAGGGACCTTTGCTGCAAACAAATTTTAGGTTATGTTTAGTGATAGTCTTTGATTAAAGATTAACTTTTAATTATGTAAAATAAAAAAAAGTAAAATAAAGAATATAAATTCTCTAAATTCCTTGAAGTATAAGTCAAATTTTCACAAACTTTTTATTTTATCGGAAAATTTCCGCTACCTGATTCTTAGATCATCAGATTCGCGATTGATTTCAGAGTGTGATGGTTTTGAATCAATTTCCATAAATTTTCACCCGCGGCAGTGACGGCCTACTTATTTTGCAGCCATGACTGGAATCCTTGTATTATTTTTATTTGACTTTTTTGAAATCTGGATATGCAATAAATCGATCGCTATGAGAGATTATACTAGTCTCTGCGTGTGAACGAAACTGGAACCGCACTTTGCGGTAGTTTCTTTGTTTGCAGAAAAGTTGGATTCTTTTTGGATGGAAAGTGCTCAGGGTTACATTTGAATCAAGGCCACTCTTTGTGGCAATTGATTTTTTTCATTAAATTAACATGTGCCCACATTTTTTAGTGAACCTCTTTTCGCATTTTTATCTTTCAAATCTCTCAGATTCCCGCCTCGTTAACAGTCTTTGTTTCGTAAGAATGCAAAGTAAGTCCATTAAGACGTTATTTAAAGTCGATTTAAATTCGAAAACATTTTTCTTCCAAGGGTTGATAAAAGTACAATAGAAAATTTATTTTAAATATTTTTGACAAAGTGCGAGAATTTTTATACTGCGCTAACTTGGCATAAGCTAGTCTTGAGCTCGGAACACGCTAGATTGTCAGAACTGGAAATTAACCGAGTTATTAATTTATTAAAAATAGATTTTTAACGGTCCGTTAAGAGCAAAATTTGTGTAGGTATTTGCGTAGTTATTCATTATTGAATTAAACGAATTTCGAAGAATTTTCGAATGTCGATCCAATTCTTAAATGTCAATTTGTTTTGATTTAGAAAATCGATTTTGAAAAGCCTTGAGGGGTCTTTCAAAATATTTTTTTTGGGCGTGGTCACTTTTGCAATTTACGCTTATGTTACATGAATGTCTTTTTTGAGCTGATGGACTTTCCTGATATTTCGACATGGACCAGTTTTATTGGCTGCTTTTATGAAGGCCGTCATCACGTGTGTCCAGACACTCGTCACTTACACTCTCTTCATGATGCCCTTCTCGACACAACATCTTTCTTCCTGATCAAAGTTAATCTCTTACTTTCAATAATTCTCGTGCGTAAAATTGCACACGCCAATTCTTTCACAAAAATGGGTTCGTTTTACCATTCAAAAGTAGTTTTTCAATTTACATGATAAATGATAGTTTGAATTTACATTTTACCTTCTTTGTTTGCAGGTTAATTAATTTTAAAAAATAATTAAAATAGTAAATTATAAACTCGAGCGTTGTGGTCAGTCCAGGAAAATGATACTTATATGTATACAAGTCTGCATGAAAGTAAGAAGGAAAAGGTGAACCGGTTAATGTGAACGGTATCAATTTATTTTGGCTCTGTAAATGTCCTGTAACAGCTTGATTACCTTGGCAAAAGCTTCGTAGTAATCAGATTACCTGGCCAATTTATCCTTTGCATTTTTCCCATCGAGTTGCAGGTATAACGGAAGGCAAAGCGACGACATAAAAAGCAGGGTCAAATTTCTCACTTTCAGAGTGGATGCTATTCCAGGCAATAAAACAATCGCAACATTTTCTCCATCATTAATAACAGTGACTTGAGAAAATTCGTTGAAAAATTTCAAGTTTCAAGTCAAAATCAGTCTCTGTAGAAATGTCAGTTCTCTGTAGAAAAGAAAAACTCACAAAAATATCACTGGCTGAAAAAAGCGTTTTAATAAGCCATTTTAATAAAAGCTCAAAGAAACAAAAGAAAAAAATTGCAACTGTTTTTTTGCTTTTCAGGGCGAAGAGCAGAAGCTACCGGCACCAAGGAGCCGAGGAGGTTCAAGGTTCAATGCAAAAATAGCGGAAACTACTTCTGATCCATCGAAATTTTCCAGCAGAAGAGGTCCGGCGAATCGAAAAGCTTCTCAAAATCCACAAATTGAAGAAACGACAAGGTCTACAAAATTTGAACCAAACTCCAGGAGCAATAAATTCGAGCCCAGAAAAACTGCTAAAAGTCCAAGTTCAGCTTCACTTGATGACAAGACTACAACCCTAAAGCCAGATTTTCACAAAAAGGATCGGAGGTTCTTTCCAGAAAATGGCAACTCAAGGGGAAAGACGATTGTACAAGAAACGACCCAAAGTCCAAGACTGTCAGCAAAATTAAATAAGTCGTCGTTTCGTTCTCGGCAACTGAACAGGAATTCGGATTTATTGGAATCTGGTGGCTTGGACAATAATGGACCATCTGTTTTTTCTGGTTCAGGGATCCCGGAAAATAGCCGATCTCGGACTGGAAGGAAAATCCAGAACACTTTTACGCAACGGGAGTTGAAAAGTAACATTCCGAGTTCCAGAAGATTTGCGTCTCGTGATGCAGAAGTGACTGGAAGTGTGGAAAATGGAAAAAGTGGTGATTCTAATGGATTGAGGAAAGGATTGGATGGTGATTCTAGAAAAGTGGATGATTCTTCGAGAAGAGTTGATGAATCGTCTAGGAGAGTTGATGAATCGTCTAGAAGAGTTGATGAATCGTCCAGGAGAGTTGATGAATCGTCTAGAAAAGTTGATGAGTCATCTAAGAGAGTCGAGTCTTCAAGAAGATCAGACGATTCTTTCAGAAAATTGGATGAGTCGCTAAAAAGATTAGATGGTTCGTCTAGAAGGGTAGATGTTTCTTCCAAGGGACTAGGTGATTCTTCTAGAAGATTACAAGACCCTTCTAGAAGATTAGACGACTCTTCTAGAAGATTAGACGACTCTTCTAGAAGATTGGACGACTCTTCTAGAAGATTGGACGACTCTTCTAGAAGATTAGAAGACCCTTCTAGAAAATTAGACGACTCTTCTAGAAGATCAGAAGACCCTTCTAGAAAATTAGACGACTCTTCTAGAAGATCAGAAGACCCTTCTAAAAAATTAGACGACCTTTCTAGAAGATTAGAAGACCCTTCTAAAAAATTAGACGACTCTTTTCGAAGATTAGAAAACTCTTCTACAAAACTAGATGACTCTTCCAAAAAACTAGACGACTCTCTCAGAAGATTAGACACCCCTTCCAGAAGAACTGATCTTAAAAGAATAGACAAAAAGGAACCCTCTCAAAAAGTTGACAAAGGATCGGCTTTCAGGAAACCAGACCGGAAAATTGATTTTTCAAGAAGAGACTCTGTGCCTGCTGGTTCTGAAAACATAAACGTGGACCTTCCAGCGGTCTTGCAAATCACAAGAAGATCAGCTCCGTCGACGGTTCCTACCGTTTCTGAAGAAATTTCCAAGCAGGAACTCGAGAACAAAAGGAATCCCGATCCAAGATCGAGACAAAGAGGCAGAACATCTTTCACAGAAGGTCTTCGAAACGAGCCCGAGTCGAACCCTTCCGGAAGAGGTCAACGAAGAGGTCCTTCTAGACCCGAAGCACCCAGAGTTTCGGAACAAGAAGTCAACAGAAGGAACGGAAACAGATTTTCAAAGGACGAGTTTGACACCATCAAATTACGAAGTTCGGAAATCAAGTCCAGAATGGGAGATTCAGACCCCAGGTCAATCTTAGGTCGAGGAAGACGACCAGATCCATCAGTCGATGGCAAACTGACTTTCGAAAGGAGAAATGGAATCGAAAAGGGAAACAGAGCATCGAATAGGGTCCCAGAAGCTAGGGGGTCAGAAACCAGGGCTCCTGAAGCAAAGGGTTCAGAAAACAGAGGTTCTGAAGCAAGGGGATCAGAAAATAGACTTCCTGAAGCAAGGGGTTCTGAAATTCAGGACGCTGATCAAAGAAAGAGGTCAAGGACGCGAGCAAGGATAGAAGCTTTGAGTGGAAAGGTTTCGGATCCAACGACTTTGTTTCCGGAGGTGGTGACGGCTCTACCGGAAGTAGGACTTTCTGAAGAAAGAAGATTCTCTTCACCTGGAAGAGCTGAGTTTGATCAAGGATCGACTGTTGCTTCATTGCAGGCGGGGAATCAATTGAATTCAAGATCAGCAACGACTGGAGCTCCGAGTGAGAGAATGGCAACAACGACCTCTAGAGCTTCTAGGAGAGAAAGTGAAGGAACAATGAGAGCGAGGGAGAGAAGCGGCACTTCGAGGC
The DNA here is from genome assembly GCA_011057455.1 of Ganaspis sp. Gsp50. Classification (NCBI taxonomy): domain Eukaryota; kingdom Metazoa; phylum Arthropoda; class Insecta; order Hymenoptera; family Figitidae; genus Ganaspis; species Ganaspis sp. Gsp50. The sequence continues at coordinate 12,737 of WNHD01000283.1, read as the reverse complement.
GCAGGGAATTAAAGGAGGACTATTTTAATGAGGGTCTTGGATTCAGGGGCAGGAGGCCTTCACCTAGTCCTTTCTTGGTGACAACAACGACGGCATCAGTGACGACAAAATCATCAGCAACAGCTTCAGTGATAGCTTCAGTGACTACGACAATTCCTCAGAGAGCTACTACGGTAGCTCAAGAAGCGCAGACAAGGGCTGCTTGGAGAAAACCTTATCAATCTGCTCCGGGAGCTGAGTCATCGCAGGCAATTGCTGATGAAGAAAATAGCACGACTTCCGCTTCAGCGAGCAAACAGTCAGGAAGAAGAGGCAATAAAACTTACGTAAAGACCCCAGGTGATTCCGGCTCTGTTACTCGTCAAGAAAATCTTGAAGGAGAAAATTATCCTGCGGATTTTAAAGCAAAGTTGGCTCAGTTGGTGAGTTTCTTCGGAGTCTTTTTTGGATTTGTTTTTATCAATTCCATGTTTGGTTATTTTTGTTTTTTGTGATTTGAGTCTTTTCTTGGAATCTGCTTGAGGATTGAATAATTTTTGTTTGTAAAATTGTTTATTGTAAAGTAAGCTAACAATTAATTTTGTTTGGTGTTATTCACTTTGTTTCATTTAATTTGTTTTATTTATTTTGTTTCATTTGCTTTTTTAATTTTTTTGTTTTATTTGCATTTTTATTTTTTGCTGTTTTATTTATTTTGCTTCCTTTATTTTGTTTTCTTTATTTTGTTTTCTTTATTCTTTATTTTGTTTTCTTTATTCTGTTTTCTTTATTTTTGTTTTATTTACTTCGTTTTCTTTATTTTGTTTTCTTTATTCTGTTTTCTTTATTTTTGTTTTATTTACTTTGTTTTCTTTATTTTGTTTTATTTACTTTGTTTTCTTCATTTTGCTTTCTTCATTTTATTTTTTTCATTTTGCTTTCTTCATTTTGTTTTCTTCATTTTGTTTTCTTTATTTTGCTTTCTTCATTTTGCTTTCTTCATTTTGTTTTCTTCATTTTGTTTTCTTTATTTTTGTTTTATTTACTTTGTTTTATTTATTTTGTTTTATTTACTTTGTTTTCTTCATTTTGCTTTCTTCATTTTGCTTTCTTCATTTTGTTTTCTTCATTTTGTTTTCTTTATTTTTGTTTTATTTACTTTGTTTTCTTTATTTTGTTTTCTTTACTTTGTTTTCTTCATTTTGCTTTCTTCATTTTGTTTTCTTCATTTTGTTTTCTTCATTTTGTTTTCTTCATTTTGTTTTCTTCATTTTGTTTTCTCCATTTTGTTTTCTTTATTTTGCTTTCTTCATTTTGTTTTCTTTATTTTCTTCTCTGATAAAAAACTATCACGCGCCACAAGATTGCATATACAAATTTAGCATGGAGTCTTGGAAATCTAGAATTAAACTAGACAGCGTCATGATAATTTTCCACGCGGGTTTCTTTATTTTATTTATTTTGTCTTATTCACTTTTGTTTGTTTTTTTATTTCGTTTATTTAATCACTTTCTTTCTGCCCATAAGGAAAGCTATATTAATTAAGTATTTCAGTTTCCATAAAAAAATCAATTACCCAGAAAATTAAAGTAGAAAGAAAATGTGATTTCAGAAAAACTCGAGTTTATCTTCTGGAGCAAAACCAACGCCAGCGTCGCCTGTTCAAGTAAGTTAATAATTTGTTATACAATTTATTATTTATTTATTAAAATTTTTGAAAAATTTATACTGTTTTTCAATTTTTAAGTCAATATGAATAAAAATGTTGTTATGTTTTATTAAAACTATGTAGTTGTTACTTTTTTACTAACGTTTTCATTGTAATTAGTTAACTTGTATTTGCAGCAACTAAAATTAGATTCATGTATGTGGTGTTTAAATTTCTAAACTTCAAATTCAGTTGATTCGAAGTAAAGTTAGTTACTTTTGTAAAGTACTTAAGTTTGAACTAATTTCTGTTTATAAATAATTTCCACTTTATAACTAATTTCCATTTAATAGTTAATTTCCATGTTGTAACTAATTTTCATTTAATATTTAATTCCCATGCCATTTTATTTTCATTTTATTTATAATTTCCGTGTTCTAATTGTTTTTCATTTTACTTCTAATTCTCATATTATTTTCCATTTTACTTCTAATTTCCATGTCATAAGTAATTAATTTGCAGTTTTATTTCTTACTTTTATGCTATAATTATTTTCCACGTTATTATTTTTCAATTAAAAATTAATTACCATTTCATATTTAATGTCCATTTTATAATTAATTTCCATTCTATAATTAATTTCCATTCTATAATTAATTTCCATACTATAATTAATTTCCATGTTAGATAATTTGATAACTCTCTTTCGAATTAATTATTTCATAATTTCCACTTTATGATATTCACTTTATAACTAAAGGGTGTGATTAACCCGTTTCTATTTTCGAAAATGAAATAAAACTATTTTCTATTTAATAACTAGCTAAAATAATGGAATTTCTTAAATTATTAAAAACTTTGAATTAAGCAGTTATTAGAAAAGTATTTAAATCAGCAAAAGCAATTTTTCATTTTTAAATAGTAGAAATAAAAATAATATCTAATAGGAATAGAAATAATATCTAATAGAAATAGAAATAATATCTAATAGAAATAGAAATAATATCTAATAGAAATAGAAATAATATCTAATTATAGAAATAGAAATAATATCTAATAGAAATAAATAATATCTCTCACAGAAATTACATGATAATGCTATTGTTACACTTGTATTTCCTATTTTAATCTTTTTACTATATTCTTTTTATAAAAACACAATTTTTCTTCTTCTTTATGCTATCATACAATGCGAATGTCAATTGCTTCCTTCTTTCTCAGCAATTTCTTATTTCTATATGAAGCAACAATGATTTATGCATGAAATAAAAGTCCGCACTTTAATAATCAAAGAATTGGAATTTTCCCATTTTTTCAAAATTAAGTAATTGAATTACAAATGCAATATAATTGATGATCATATGATCGTAAATTTTATGATTTAATTGCAAAATGTTTTTCTCTTGTTTTTGTTATTCTCATTGTTTACAAATTAAATTTAGTCCAGGAAAAAATGCATTTACAATTATTATTATTATTTTATTCAAAAAATTTCCATAAACTATTGAAGAAACATAAAACAAGGCATTTTTTTCCTCGTTAAAAAAGAGAACAAAAAAAGTGTACACTGTAAAGGGAAATAGAATGCGGAAAATTCCAATTCATGGTCAAAGAGACAATAACCGCTGGCAGCTGGAACAATATGTATGTTGCAACTGAAGCTGCCCAAATGCTTTCGATGTCATTGACACCCAATTACGACCTGGTGAACATTGACATCCAGCTTGATGCTTATCTTCTTTTCTTCTTTCGAAAATCTTACTTAATCCAAAGGAAAGTCTCTGATGCATTGCTTTCTTTTCCTCCTTCTTCTTTTTTTTTAGACACTTCTTGGAAAAGAATTTCTCGTGTGATAGATTTCATAATACTTGAGGGATTCGCGAACCGGTTAATTTCGCCGACCAACTGTTCTTGTTTTTGGGTTCCTTATAGGAGAAAGTAAAACCTTGGGCGAAGGCGTGGTAAGCGAACGCGATTCGCGTAAATTGGATCACATTTTATACAAAGGATCATGAATAATTAAAATATCTCATTAACGTCACTAAAAAAAGCACTTAAAGTTTATGCTCCTCCAACTTTACCTCTTGTTTTTATAGTTTATTTAATTATTCAATACTCAGATATGTATCTTGTGTCTTAAAAGTCTTTCCATATGGAAGGCAGACTGAGAAAGAGGTTTGTTTTAATTGAACGAAAATATCTGTTTGGCCTAACATTATTGATTGAAATAATTCTTTTATTTGATTTACAGAAATACGGGTTTGATAAGAAATATTTATATTTAATTATTTATATATATTTATATTTATTTGAAATACTTATTTGATTTAGAGAAATATTTGTTTGATTTAAAGAAATAATTATTTGCTTTGAAATAACATTTATTTAATGTAAAGAAATCAAAAACTTTTGCTTCTTTTATTTGAAGAAATAATTTGTTTGTTTCAAAAATAGGATTTGTTTAATTCAAACGACAAATTTGGCTCAATTTACTTCTGTTTTGAGTTAAAAGTTGCAAAACTAAAATGACTTCCATCTACTTATTACGGAATCGGTAAGAATGAAAAATAACAAAATCAATAAATTGTTGTATGATAATGTAATGTTTAAATTTTTAAATGTAATGTTTAAATTTTTAAATGTAATGTTTTTAAAAAAATCATGTAAATTTAATAGTTATGTTAAATTTAATAGTAATGTTCAATGTGATAAATGTAATGAAATAAGTAGTGTAATAAAATAATTAAATCACTTTGTGTTAAACCAGTATATAAAAATATTTTGAGAGAGAAATTAGAGTAGAAAATTGAATTACAGAACGGGAATGACATTTTGATATTAAATTGTCCTGAATATTTTTTATAGAACATTTCCTGTTGTGGTATAAATTGTCAGTAATTGCAATTCATAATTAACGAAAGTTGATTGTCTGACTTTCATACTATATTTTCGTTTTAATGACGGCTTTTAGTGACATAGATCTATTTATTATAAGGTTTAAAAAAAGAATAAAAATAAGCGTATCATTAACGGTCTCGAGGTCGTATTCTTGTATTATCGGAGCTGAACGGAAATCATCTCATGTAATTTAAAAATAATGTACATAATTATTCGAAATTAATTAGCTTCAGATGAAATCGACAATTTCTAATCTCTCGAATTCCTTTCCGTCTGTCAATTAATTTTGTACTTGAAATTTGGTACTTTAGTTATTGAGAATGGAATTGAAAAATCTAATTCGTAAAATTCGGATTAAGTTCGGATTTCTTTTTGCTTGATTAAATTTTTGAGAAATTTTCATGAAATTTTATTGTACTGAAAATAGAAACAAACGTTCGCGTTGAACGTAAAAGTAAGCTCTCTAAATCTGAATTCATGGTTTTCTATTAATGAATTATAGAGAAAAATAAAAATTTGAGATAAAGAAATAATATTGAATAGTGCGAAAACCCTACTAGTTTTTAGTAGAAAATTACAAAGTTGAAAGTAAAATATCTATTAATGGTAAATGCTTGCTTTTCGAATTGGTTGATACTTTACTTCCAATTTAGTAATTTTATACTAAAAATTAGTAGTTCTTTTACTAAAAATTAGAGGATTTTTCGCTATTGAATACCCTTGCTATTTAATAGTATAATTCATTTTTCTCTAAGTTGTTACTATTTAACAGTAACTCATTTTTCTCTAAGTTGTCACTATTTAATAGTAACTCATTTTTCTTTAATTCATTAGTAGAAAACCACCAATTCAGTTTTAGAGAGAGGACAGAGTTTCAGCTTTAAACGAAAGATTTGGACAGTTTCTCGTATCAGAATTCAGGAGATCTTAAAAAGCGTAATTAAACTTTCAGTTACTGTCATCAGCAATCAGATCGTGGTTCGAGATCATTAAGCACGTCATCATTAAATGGATCCTCTATTTACTCAAGTTCTTCAAATGAAGCGAGACCGAATGGCCGATCATTCCAAAAGCGATAAAAAGGGGCTTTTCAAATTTATAACAAAACAAAGATAAATTATTTTGTAAATAAACAAAGTTGTTCAATTTCTCTTGTAAACAAAATTGTCCAACTTTTCTTATAAACAAAATTAAACAATTTTTCTTATAAACAAAATTGAACAATTTTTCTTATAAACAAAATTGAACAATTTCTCTTATAAACAAAATTGAATAATTTCTCTTATAAATAAAATTGGCCAGTTTTTTTAATGAGCAAAATCGTCCAATTTTTCTTATAAAGAAGATTGTTTAATTTTTTGAAGAACAAAATAGTCTAAAACTATTTAAAATACACTCTCATTTTTGATGAGAATGTAAAAACCTAATAAATAAATTGGAGTAAAAAAGGATTACTCAAATCATAGTGGCAAAGTAGCGGAATAGTTGTAAAATAATTTTACGTTTTTTGGGAGCTTTACACATCCTTTGCATGATACTCTATAAGCATGTCGACCCAATTTTCAAAAATGTTGCATGAAACTTCAAATAAATGTTAAACAAAAGTGTTGAACTTGTTTAATTTCCATCAAAACGCCGATAAAATTACTAATCAACCGAATCTCATGCTTTGGGAACTTTCAACTTTCTGTAAAACATTTTTAAAAACAAAACTGACTTAAAACGAAAAATAGTCAAAGTAAAAACAGTTGTGAAAAAATTAATCAAGTACGAAAAATAGTCAAAATAATAACAATCGAAAAAGTCATCAATCAAGTCAAAATAATCAATCGAGTCAAAATAATCAATCGAGTAAAAAAATCAAGCAAATAAAAAAATCAGTCGATTAAAAAAATAGTCAATTAAAAAAATAGTCAATTAAAACAATCAGTCGATTGAAAAAGATCAAGTCTCGTTCATAAAAGGGTTGTTCGACGACCTTTTGCAGGGACAAAAGAAGACAACTTCTTCGCTCTTCTCCGCGAGGTCAAGAATGAAATTGGAAAACGCCAGGAAGTTGGTGAAGCCTGAGTTGCTGGACGAGGAGATCGACTCGAAAAGTGGTCCCGATTTGTTCAGCGAACGAAAGAATTTGGACATTGACGAAGAGAAGAAATTTGAGAATAAATTGTCGGAAATTCACACGGAAAATTCCCTAGGTCAAGAGAGCGTGGTGAAACCGCAATTAGCCAAGCCGAAGAGCAACGAAACTTTTAAATCCAGAACTGGCAACTTTTCCCCGAAACCCAGAAGCAGAGAAAGAAACGCCACGAATGAAAATTCAGTTAAAGACGAGAAATCTTCTTTCAAAATAAGATCCAAACCCAGAGTTGAAAATAAGGTCGAATCCAATAATTCTTTGGGAAGGGGAAAATCCTACACGAGAAGAAACAAAACAAGTGAATTTTCGACGACTATTAAACCGAAAAGTACCTCAGTACGTCGTTCCCTAAAAGATTCGGAAGAGGCCAAATTCCCTTCGAGAAAAACTTTGGTCCCTAGGTACCGAAACGGTGCGAAAATTTCCGAAAAAACTAAAAATTCGGAAAAGGTAGAGTCAGAGAAAAATGGAGCTGAGACAAAGAATAAAGTTTCGGAAAAGTCTGAAGGTAAAGTTTCGGATCAAAATGGCGCTAAATCTCACGAGAGAAATAGAACAAAATTTTCCGAGAGAGCTAGAAATAAAGTTTCGGAACGAAGCGGACCGAAAGTTTCGGAGAGAAATGAAGCTAAAGTTTCGGAACGAGCTGAAGCTAAAATTCCGGATGAAAATCGCGCTAAAGTTGTCGAAAGAAATAGAACCAAATTTTCAGAGAGAGCAAGAAATAAAGTTTCGGAACGAAACGGGCCGAAAATTTCGGAGAAAAATGAAGCTAAAGTTTCGGAACGAGCTGGACCGAAAATTTCGGAAAGAACTAAAGTTTCGGAGAGAACTGGATCCAAAATTTCGGAACGAACCGGATCGAAATCTACAGAACGAAACGGTCCGAAAATTTCGGAACCAACCGGACCGAAAATTTCCGAACGAGCGAAAGTTTCGGAAAAAATTGGACCCAAATTTTCGAGAAGTAAAATTTTGGAGAGACCTAAAATTTCAAGAGCTCCGTTTTCGAGAGGATCTACTGTCTTGAATCCAGTCAAGAAGACAAATATTGACGCAACAACCATTTCTGAATCGAATTCGATCGGAGAAACTACTCTCACCGCTGTAACAATGAAAAATTATATTGCAGTCACTCGATCCGTGATTTCGTCAATTTCGGAAGAAATCTCTTCGAAGAAGCTCAAGATCAATGATTTGGCTAAAACCAGCGACAATCAGAACCAGGATAAGAATGTTGCTAAAAATACAAATGGCGCTAAAAATAACGACAGCAAAAATGAAGCTGCAAATAGCGAACACAAAGAAGAAGCTAGAAATAGCGAATACAAAGAAGAAGCTAGAAATAGCGAATACAAAAATGAAGCTACAAACAACGAAATCAAGAATGAAGCTGCAAATAACGAAAGCAAAAACGAAGCTGTAAATAACGAAGGCAAAAGTGAAGTTGTAAATACCGAAGGCAAAAATGAAGCTACAAACAACAAAGGCACAAACGAAGCTACAAAAGGCACAAACGAAGCTATAAAAGACAAAAATGAAGCTACAAATAACGAAAGTAAGAACGAAGCTACAAATAACAAAAACAATGCTGAAAGTAATGAACACAAAGAAAACAAAAACGATTCGAATTCATCGAGAGAGAAATTATCAACTTCGAATGAAGTATCAAAAGAAGAGCCCACAACGAAAAAAGTAATCAAACCGACGAGTAGATACGCTCGTAAAAGGATTGAGCCTTCAAAAGTGTCCATTTCAAAGGCAAAGGAAGGAGTGAATAATTCACAGAGAAAGGATTCCCGATCAAGGACCGCAACCTATCGAAGATACTCGGAAGTTCCAGTGGGATCGGTGAGATCCTCGACCGCTCAACCAAACAGCATTGAAATAACACCGAAGGCAACGAGGTATCAAGCTACGAGCAGTTCTTCACCACCGTTGGTAACACAGGAACCCATAGTCAGTGTGAAGGTGTCCAATGATTCCAACAGTGAGCAGCAGCAGTCTCTTCGGCACCTGTATAATAACAATCCTTCAAGCGGAAGTAGCAATATCTTCAGCCCCACCAAGAATGTCCTTATCACTGCCGGAAATGTCACCCTTCTCGAGCAAATTAGAAGCACTGTGGCGCCTTTACTCGGCTCTCTTGCTGCCAGGAGTCCCGTTTTTGCTGGGGTTATTAATAATTCCACAAATATCGTAAGGATTTTTGGCAATTTTTTCAAATTTTTAGCATCTTTTTTTAAGTTGCGTAGCGAGTGAATTTGTATCTTTGTAGATTTTTTTTCTTTCTTTCTTTTCTTTTTCTTTTCTTTCTTTCTTTTTGTGTGGGACGCAAAAAAACCACTCACATGTCACAATTTTTGCGACTTCAAACTGGAAAAAGTATGATTTATTACTGCCGGAATTTAAATAGTTAGAAATTTAAATTATGCGTGTTTTTTTGGTGTTGAATTTGTATTCAAACGAAATTGTAGATGTTATAATTTTCGTATAGATATAATTTTATTTAATAAATAAACAACATAAGAACAAAATAAATAAATTTTAATAAATGTCGCATTAGATATAATTTGTAGAGAAGCAAATTTTAATTAATTATAATATTTAAATTGTTAAATTTTTATGCGGAAGAATTATTATTACAGTAAATTTATTATTATTACAGTAATTTATTATTACAGTAAATACAATTTTATTGTACTCGAAAATTTACACGGCGTAATTTAGACAGTATAGAATTTGTTATAATTAAATTTAACACGTGAGTTTCTACTCTATGTTAGATTAGAATTGGTATGAAGGTGGCGCCACATACTATTTCTACAATGTGGAAGAAAAGTGTAGAAATAGTAATCGCACATTATTTAATTAAAATCGTATGAAGTAATATGAACTTTTCAAGCAATTAAAATTATATATTTATACATTTATTACATTTTTATCAATTAACCTTCCGTCTGCATTTATTTTATTTTCGCGCACACTTTTCTTATCCTCACTGTAGAAGTACTATGTGGCGCCACCTTCATACGAATTTTAATTCAATATAGAGTGGAAACTCACTTGTTAAATTTAATCATCTCAAATGGAAATTCTATACTTCTGAGACTATGCTCTATAAATTTTCGGCTACAGTAAAATTGTATTTAAAGAAAATTTCCTGTAATAATAATTCGGCAGTATAAAAACGTAACAAGTATAAAAACTATAAGTAATGAAAATTTGCTTCTGTAAAAATTTTGTCTAATGTAAGATTTATTAAAATTTATATTTATTAAAATTTATATTTATTAAAATTTATATTTATTAAAATTTATTTATTTTGTTGTCATTTTATTTATTTATTAAATAAAATTACATCTATATGAAGCTATATTACAACTAAATTATATCTATATAGCATTTAAAATTTCGTATTAATATTAATTTGACACAATAAAAGTATGTATAAATTAAATTTTGAACTATTTAAATTCTGGAAGTAAAAAATAATGTTTTTTCGAGTTCAAAACCGCAAAATCTTTGACAAATTAAAAGTAAGTGATTTTCGTGTATCCCTTTTATATGGTTAGTTAGAAAAATGCAAGCGATTAACCTACTAGGGGCGGTTATTGCACACGACGTGTCGATTATAAAACACAATTGTGAAAAGATTTTTTTACACAATTTTGTTAAGAGTTATTTTTTTATTCAAACGTGATTTTCCATTCAAACGTAATTCTCTACTCAAGCGTAATTTTTTATTCAAGAAAATTTTTCTTTCTTTGTCAATGAATAATTTTTCTTCGTAAAATTTAATTTTATTGGGTTTTTTTAAAAAAAAAAAACAAATTATTTTTATTGGGTTCGTGTTTGTAATAAAAGACAAGTGGATTTGATTTTTGTAAAGAATGACGATACGTGAAAGAGACATTTTCATTAATTTTATCTCTTTTCAATTATTTTGTCTGTTGTTTCCTCATGTAGGACGCTTTGCTTTTTGTTTTATCTAGCCATTAGAAACTTTTTTCAATTAAATTTTTTTCGATCTATTTTTTTTAGTTTAAAGTGATTTTTATTAGTGTTTGAAACACTTTCCTGTTTTTTTTTAGTAAATGCGCTGGAAATAATTATTCCTTATCGTACCACTCGCTGCGTAACTGTATTTTCAAATCATCATAAAAGTGATCGTTTTTGAGACTACGAATTTTTAAATATTGAAATTATAAATTTTATCCTGAATTCCATCTCGTGCCAATAAAGTCCAGTAAAAAATGGAAGCAACAAAAATTTGTTTTTCAAAAATGTGTTATCAATAGATCTTTTATTAAATAATCGTTTATTAAATAATCATTTATTAAAAACGAGTATACAAAAATCCTTTGCTCAAAAATGGATCATTTTTAGAATTCATTTGAATTCTCTTTTTATGATTTATCATTTCATCGAGTACTTGTAGCTTAAGTTTTACAATTTTCAAAGTTCAGAATTTTTATTGTGTTTGTTATAAAATTTATTATTATTTGTAATATATTCATATTATATTTCATATTATATATTCGTGTTATCTTATATATTATACATTTATTCGTGATATATAAAAAATTCCTATTAAACCTTATATTAATAATATATAAATATATACTTAAAAATCACGAAATTATAAATATTCTCAATTATAGGTAGAAGTTAAAATAAAGTAGACATTCGAAAACATTACTTGTTCTTTTATTGTAATATTGCAAAACTAAACTACAAAAAACTGAAAAAACGAAAACTGAAAACTACAAAAACTTTTCGTTTTTCAATAAAGGTTGACATCGAAATCCTGTTATTTCAAAACGATTTGATACCCTCCCAAATAAAGACCAGATCTTTCAAGTTTCTTTTTAGACCAAAATGTTTTCTCTCAAATAGCAAAATTTTTTTTTCAAATACAATTCAATCCAAATATAATTTAATTCAAATACAATTCATTTTATATTTAAAATGTGTGTTTATTTGTTTACAATTAAATTAAATCGTGTAAAATAACAAATCATATAAAATAACAAATCGTGTGAATTAACAAATCATGTAATCATGAAAAATTTAACTAATTTTAAGAAATTAAATTAAAGTTCTCCATTTATTAAAGATTTTCGCAAATGATAAAAATTTTCTCGAAATTAGAATACAGCTGTCAGGATAACGCCAAATGGATCTCCTCCGAGATTCAGTGCAAGATATAAGGGCGCCGAACTTTTCGTAAGAAATCCATCTATTTCTCAATCTGCTGTCCCGTCGATTTCAAGCTCTACTACGCCATTTACGCCAATCGAGGTAAGAAACTAATGGAAAGTTTGTGACTAATCCAACTTCTTAGTTTCAACCCGATAATTATCTCAATATATTTTTTCAAATTCAATCTTTTTTTTCTATTCTTTTTTCACAAAATGCATGTTCAGACTATGTTTCACTACCGTTACACTTTATTTACTTGCAGCAATTTAGAAATTCAAATTCAAAGTTAAAGAAATTCAAGCGTAGGCTATTTAGGGTAATAGATTTAATTATTCATAATCACAGACTTGTAAATACAAAATTTGCATAATTTGTATCTCTTTTGGGAATTGCACACACAGTTCAAATAACGTACATATCGTTCTTCCAATTAAAATCTACGATGGTCAGTATTATCATTATGATGATTAGTGTGTAAATAAAGTTATTGTTATACATCTTTATGTAAAATATCTAGTTACTATGATTAGTGTGTAAAAAATGAGTTACTTTCATTATCGTACATAAAAACTGGTAATTATTGTATAGAGTTATCATCATTATTGTACGGAGAAGTGTTATTATCATTGAATAATTATTTACCATTGACTAATTATTATAATTAATTTTTAGAATTATTATAATTATAATTAGTATATTTTTTACAATTATAATTATTTTCTTTTTTATAGTTATAATTATTAAATTTTTTACAATTATAATTATTAAAATTTTTACAATTGAGGGGCTGGATGCTATAAGGTGATACGCGTGACTTTCGTTGGCCCCGCGTTAGCGAGGTTTCCACTATTCTAGGGGCCAACGAAA
>WNHD01000282.1:0-169816 GCA_011057455.1 Ganaspis sp. Gsp50 | reverse complement strand
TAAAATGGAATAAAGAAGACATCTAAAAGGATTTTATCTTTTTTTGTTTAATTTATACCCATTTAATCTCGGATCCACATACGGCAAAAAACCTAGTCATCAATTAATACTTTGAAATGCTTTTTATATAAGAATGAATGAATTTTGATTATTTTTGGAAAATGGAAAATGGTTTCCTACGAGGAAGCATAATCGAATGTGCCAAGTTATTTTTGCTTCATGTATAAATTTTTAGGAGGCCTGACCGTTTTTGGGAACGCAGTGATTCGGGAAATGAACAGGTTGGGCATGTTGATAGATTTAAGTCACACAGCAAGGGCAACTATGAGAGATGCTCTAAGAACCACTAAAGCACCTCTCATATTCTCACATTCTTCGGCCTTTGCTATTTGCAACTCCTCGAGGAATGTTCCCGACGATATTCTCAAGCAGCTGGTAAGTCAACTGCACCTTAATTGCACTTTAAAAACTCCTTTCGCTCTATACTTGGTTGTGTTTAGCATTTCGCTTCCAATTATCAAATTCGCCTCAAAAAGGTAAAGCATTACGATTTTTATCACTTATAAGACCATTACATTTTTTATCATACTTCAACTTAAATCATTTGAATTGGCAGTCATTTATGACCATTTGAATTGTTATTCCATCAAAATTATTATAAAAAAATACTGTTTTGGTAAAATGAAATTTGTTCTTAATAAAAATAAATTGCTGTTGTGTTAAAGCGTGATGAGTTTGAATTTAAATAGAATAAAATTTGTTAATTTGAAATTACCATTATCAACTTAAATTTTCGAATTGATTAATCATACTACTACTAAATGTTGCCAACTACATTATATGTATAACTACCCCTTGGTTTTTGTTTCTATTCAAGTAAATGCATCTTATACAGATTCTAATAATTTTAAAACAAGACAAGGAATTTTACAGAAGAAACATAAATTTTTAAATAGAACTTGCCTTTTTAAATGACTTTCTTAAAGAATTATAATGGAATAAAATTCCCGTGCACTTTTGTCTTTTACCTTTGTCCCGAGTTTTATTATTCGCTCCTCGTCGATTGCCTGAATGGAATAGATAATTATCTGGTTCAGCAGAGTAAAACAATTACGAGAAACAATTCCTCGAGTTTTCTACACGACTTGGTTATTCGCCTGTGAATTAGGCAGCAGTAAAAATAATACTCTCTGTACTTTAGGATTCGATTAAACCATTTATGGCTGATAACCTTTCAGATTCCTTCATGCGACAAGGATGATTGCACATCAAGTTTAAAGCATCCCAGATTATTTCTTTTTAATTAAAATCCACTGTGTAGTAGAGACTCTTATCTAAAAGATTCTGGAACATACGAAAGTCGTACGATAGAAAATGATTATTTCCCATAATTCACTACCTATTTGCATGCTCTTTCCATTCTATTTTCTGTTTCTCATTTTAAAATAAAAAGTTGACATCTTGAATAAGGGACAAAACTGAAAATTAGTCGCAAGACAACAGATTTCTAAAGATTTAATTTCCTCAGTAATTGTCAATATGAAAGTTTCAACAAAATATGACAATTTCTTTTGTCCTCTATCAATCACTTGAAATATTATAACTATAAATTTTGGCTAATTAAACGACATGAATCTTATCTAAACTCTAGAATGCTTTGTGCATCGACAATGTCAATTACAAATAAAGTGAAGAGATTATTGAGCAACCTTCTGAGTTTCGAAAACAAGTTTTAAGTTTACAATTTTAAAGGATTTCATCAGAAATTTATAATGCGTTTATAGTATTGGTAGGATTTTATTCTTGAAAGAAGAAAAGCGCTAATAGTATTATTCAGAAATACTTTTGGAAACTGGTTTTAAAAAAAACTTACACAATCCTCTTTCGACAAAAGCATCAATCACATCCTATAGTACACAAAATCCAGTTTACAAATGCTGGACCGAAATCGATCTGATAGCACACAAAAGAAAAACTTTGACACTGCTCCATGATTTTGGCGCCAAAAGGACAGTTAGAAAAAAAACAAAGAGGATTATGTGTACTTTCAGCTTTCCGATTGTAAGAGTGAACTTTATCTGAAAATAGAGATAAACTTCATTTGTTACTGTGACTCTTTTAAGTAACAAAAATACAGATTTAATTTACAAGCAAATCTTTACAAACTTGGAAACTACCTCTCAAAAAAGATTGTCATTAAAAATAATTGCTAAATAACCTTATAACATGTGGCACCTCAATTAATTAATATATCTTGATTTTATTTCTCATTATTTTCTTTTCTATGTTTAAATCATAATGTGTCTGCCTTTTAATAAATAAAAATATTAGCGGCTCTAATTAAAGTTTGCTTGAAATTCAAAAGATTAATTGTCGCTTGAAATATGAATGCCTGTAAAGCGAAAATAGAATGTAGGACAAGCAAGAATGGAGCACAGAATGTATTGGGATTAACGGCTTTAAAGCTAGTGAAGACAAGAGTAAATGTGCTAAAATGGTTAGTTACCAAGACAGTAAAACTAAGACTGACATGACGAAGTAGCAGACATCCTGACGCTGTTTACTATCTCGCGTTTATAAATGCGTCTAAAATTTACGATCACTAGGTGCTTGGCTTATCCAACTCGTTCATCTGATTCAGAAAAGAAAAGTTTTCAAAAAGTTCTCTCAATTGTAACCTTGACAAACGGCCACAAATTTCAATTCCCACACACTTTTTCAACTCTAAATCGCAGCCTTTTCCTAAAAAGAAGAAGAATAATAAGACAAGAGTAAAATTAAAAAATATCCTGCATTATATACTGTTGGTATTTTAGAATGTTTAATTTGCCAAACAGAATGTAGATATAAAATAGAGCTGTATGCAATTAGTCTTGATGATCGTTTCCAGTCACTTAAGATATACCTTTTTGTGTGATGAGAACATAAAAATGATATTATATTTTCTAGTGCTTTTAAAAACTGAACAACTGGTCAATTATTTTTTACGAGACAGGAGGGTAAAATTCCCGAAACTGCAGTCTTGAGAACTGAGAAACTAAAGTGTTGACTTGTTCCAGGCTGATAACAAGGGGCTAGTGATGGTCACATTTTACAACTACTTCGTTAAATGTGGAGCCGAGGCGAGCGTGACTGACGTAGCTGAGCACATTTATCACATTAGGAATTTAATTGGAGTGGACCACATCGGAGTTGGAGGAGACTTTGATGGCATTAACAAGTACGTAAAGCTTGTTGAAAATGTCCAAGAAACGAAACAACTCTTATGCGATATTATTAACTCTTTGTTGCAATTTCTTTTTTAGAACACCTCGAGGCCTGGAGGACGTTTCTAGATATCCAGAATTGTTTGCAGAGTTACTTCGAAGTGGACAATGGACTGTTCTCGATCTGAAAAAAGTCGCTGGATTAAATCTCTTGCGAGTCTTACGACAGGTTTGTAAATAGTATACCTATATACTTTTCAACTTTTTCTAGTTTAATCAATTTTATTCCCCAGAGAACTCAGTCAATTTAACAACATTTTCTTACTATTATTATTATTAACTTAGTTTTTGTGGTGAATTGGTTTTAATTTATCTGAGGATTTGTGTCATTTTCTTGTCAATGCATCTTAAAATATGTGAAATTTTAATTTAAAAAGTAAATGTTTAAAAGTAGAGTGCCTGACAAAATCAACCTTCAATCTATCTTCAAATGTAAATCTTGTTCTTTAAAGGTGGAAAGAGTTAGAGACGATATGAGGACAGCGGGTGAATTGCCGTCAGAAGATGTACTAGATTCGCCAGATACGTCAGGAAGTTGTGCTTTGGACATAAACACAGTGCCAAGAGTCATGGAGGTTTGAAGATTCATTAAGGAAAATGGAAAGCCAAATACACAAAAAGGAAAAAGATATATTCTATGAAAAAAAAGAATTGAAAACTGTTGGATTGAAAGTTTACAAGTGGAAAGTTGAAGTTTACTTTGCGATGCTCAATCGGTGTGAATTTCCACACAATCTCGACAATTAAATGTGCCAGCACTTACACGTCCCCATTCACACATGTATAGCAAATATTGTAACTATTTCTACTTCAATGGAAAATCTCTGATGATTGACGAACGAATGACAAAAGGAATGACTGTAAAACTAATTCAAGAGTGAATTGACATTTCTTTCATTTTAGTTAGACTCTGATCTAACTGTAAAAAGAATTTCAAGTTAGAAAGATGAAAAAGTGACAAAAAATGTCTAGGAATATTAAAAACTAGTACTTTAATGAGAGCTTTTCAATCAATAAGTAACTTTAATTCAAAATGACTGATAATTGTAATTCTCGTCAACACTTGGCTCATTGTTCAAACTAATTATTAACAGATTAACGTGACCAAAATTTAAATTAAAGTAAAATTTATTTAATTATTTCATTTTACTCAATTAAAAATTAAATTTTTTTGTTATAAAATAATCTAAGTTTCTCAGCTTAATTTTGTCTTGATAAACATTTCTATCGCCAACTTTGGCCTTAATTAAAGATTTCTTTGAAATATAAACACAATCTTGGAAAGTTCAAACAAGTATAATGAAAACAAGTAACAAAAACTTGAGAAAATTGCAAGTGAAAACTTGAAAGGAACTTTCTCACCTAATTTTCATCTTATATTTTCTTATCTTCTTAATGAATGAATAACGCTATAAAATCAAGACTTGTAAATCTAAATGTGTGATCTTGAGGAAAAATATTTTTTAAATGAATAAATGAGACCATCCATCACTCAGACTTAAGAATAATATTTAAGCATAAAACTTGAATCGAAATGTGAAATATCTTTAAAATGATCCTAATTTTGAATATCTACCTTTTTCATTTCTTATTCAAAAATATTGCTTCATGTTTTTTTTAATAAACACAATTCTGTTTTCTTTTAAATTAATGACCAGCAAAAATTCTGAATGTGAAGAGAAACTAATATAGTTTCTCGCTGACTGACATTGCACCTTCTCAACAAACCGAAAACCTCATCTATAACGTCTCTTTCGAGTGCTTAAAATTCAAGGAAGCTTAACTTTTCCTTATTTTTATAATTAAGAGAGTGCAATGCTTCCTTCATTTTAAGGATATCGACGTCTACCTGTCTGTGTCTTTTGTGCACTTATTCATATAATCCGTGGAATTGGATTTTTGCAAATAAAGAATAAAATGAGCAAAAAATATTCAAAATTGCATGGATTATTTGACAGCCTTCTGCGAAAGGCTGCTTACAAAATAGTATATCAAATTTCCGTTTAATCTTGAAAACGGATGCTGCAAATAAATGTTTCTATTGCAAACTTTCGATTTAATTATAAAAATTTATTTTCCTTGGGCAATAATTCCTGTAAACTCCTTGAATAATAATTACTATTCTTTTTTAGATAATTAATTTTATATACATAATCTTATTTATTTTACATTAATAAATATTTATTTATCTTTTAAAATAATTTTTAAGAGAACATTTATTTAAAAAATCATAATTTACTGAATAATTATTGTTTCCCCTATTAATCACAAATTATAATACCTAATGTCTATGCTTTTTTTCCTTTTTAGATTTCTTTCGTTTATGTCGCTCTTTATCTTTGTCCTTGTGTTTGTGTTTCTTTTTCTCCTTTTTGGATTTTTTCGTTTTTGTCCTTTCTATTTTATTTTTCTTCACTTTCACTTCATTTTTATCTTCACTGATATGTGAAGTACTAAAAACATGTTTTGGAATCGGTAAAGAATCCGTATTTTTAATCATCTGTTCCTCAGAAAAAGCAAGTGATTCAGATGATAAAGCTTGCTTGCAATCTTTTGCAATACTTGTTTTAAATTTAGAGACAGATGTCTCACTTTCTTCTTTATTTTTATTTGAAGGAAAGACGGGCGCGACCAAACTGTCGAGATCCAATTTTGCAAAGATTCCTCTAGGTGGTGACGTATTTCGACCAACATTAATTCCACCTGGTGCCGTACCTATCAAAACAGACTTTACGACTTCACTATCAACTTGTTCTTCAGTTCCTGAATCTGAATCTTCACTGCTGCTGAGAAAAATGGCTTTAAAAATATCTCTCTTCTCTTGCACTTTATCCTTCCCAGAACTCGAATTTACTTCACTTTCTAAATCATGACACGTTTTCACCTCCATTTTCTCAGATTTTTCTTCCTCGGTACCTTTTCCGAACACTTTTTCGTAAGACACTTCAAAACTCTTTTCCTTTTCAGTAATTTCCAACGTGTTTTCAACTTGTTCAAAGTGATTCTGATTTTCTTTTTTAGGCTCGTTTTCTAAAATAGACGCCGCCTGGAATTTAAAAACTCCACTGCAAAAGTCTAAAGAGTCGAAAACTGAAAACTTTTTCTTTTTCTCTGTCGCCACTGCACAACCAACTCCAGGTTCTGCTACGTTGAACCTTTTGCAAATGAGGCTGGCAGGTTGCCAAATTGTTCTTTCCCTTGTTAGTTTACCGAACATCTTCATTTTAGCAGCCTCCTTCATCTGATTGCTAACTCCTTCCGGTTCCGAGAAAATGCAAGATTTGCAACTACTACTGATAAAGTTTCCTTCTGAGGATGGAGCAGATACTTGAGAAAGCCTCGCAGCTTGTTCAAACTCTATTTTCTCTTGGTTTCTATCCCATTCTGTCATCGAAAATGACTGAATTTCTTCCAATTTCTGAGCTTCTCCATGTTTCCGAAAGTCTAAGTATTGTTCGAATCGTCTCTGTTTATCCGGATCAGCAATAAAAAAATGTACCGAACTCGAATTCTTAAATTTTTCTTTCATTGAGCTTGAATCCTTAAAATCTTCTTTTCCTGAACTCGATACTTTAAATTCATCCAAATTCTGAAGGTTTCTTTCCACATCCAGGCCAGATCCCATAACTCCTCCTTTTATGAAACTTGACGAGTAGAGTTTATCTAGCCATGAATTTGATGACCCAACTTTTCTCTCCTCTTCTAATTTCTGCCTCTCGGCCACTTGCTCTTTTCCATGCAGATTTAGAGTTCTGACTATTATTTTTGAAGCAAGAGATGGATTTTCAACTTTGTCAATTTGTTGGTTATTAGATTTACCTTGTGATTTTCCAGACGTAGATGGTAAACTTTTATCTGACTGCTCTTTGCTAGTTTCAGCTTGCAATTTTCCAGATTCAGAAGGTTCTCCTACAATAGCAGCTCTTGATTCTGCGTTTAAATCTTGACCTCCATATTTTTTTTTCAAATCTAGAAAACTGCCTCTGGGAGATGTAATTGGTGGGAAGAATCTACTCTTTCTAATTATATGAACAGGTTTGAAATCTTTAGGTAATTCGGGGGGCTCAAAAAATTTTCTTTGACGTAGGGAATTCTTTGCGGGAACGAAACCTTCAAGAGACGCAGTATTTGGAAAAGTCAATGCTTTATTTTTACTCCACCTTGATTTAGACTTCCTCTCCGGTCCCAGCTCGAAATCATAACTTGACATATCTTCTCGTGAATAGATATCCTCATCTTCAGCTTCGAAAGCACCGACTCCAAAAGCTTGACCAGTCACGGAAAACTTTTTATTCTTTTCTTGAAGACAAAAAGTCTGTGGTTCAAAAAGATTAATGTGCCCAGAGAGTATAGGTCGTTTGTCTAATCCGCTGTAGCCAATTCCAAAATAATTGTCCTTTGGTTTAATACTGAAAATATCATTTCAAGAAACACATTTCAGTTTATTAATGCAAATTATTATCAATTTTAATTACATAAAGCAAAATATTATTTATAAAAAATAAAATTCTAAATACCGAAAGGGTTCGTAATCATCAGGGGCAAATGTCATTTTCTCCAACTCATCATCTGATGATTCAGATTCCGTAGTATCGTCATGCTTTTTTTGTGAAGGCATATAACAGGTATAAACTTTCGCCTTTTCATTTTGTTTTTTAGCTTGTGCTTTTTCCTTTTTTGTAAGACGAGGACCCACTCCTTGACCTGGTTTCCAACCCATTTTCTTCAGTAATTTTACACCTATTCTATCCCTGTAACATTTAATTTTCATCAATTTCGTTAAAAAGCCGTAAAACAAATATTATCTTTCAGATAATTAAATAACATTTTTTAAAATTATTTAAATACTCAAATTCATACAGCAAATTAAATCACTTACCTTACAGGTGTAATAAGATTCTCTAAAACAGGAGTTCCAGGAATTGGACCATCATTTATTTGTCTAGGTCTTTCTCGTTTCATTCCTCTTTGATTAGAATCAACATAGTCTTTAGAAATTCGAATTCCAGTGGGTGCAATTCCAAATTCACTGGTATCTTCTTCGTCCATAAAATCCTCTGGTCTTTGGACAACTTTATCAAATCTCTTTTTTCGAGATGATTTAAATTGTTGAGGTTGCCATCCATCTCTCGTTCCAACAGAGTTAAAATATCCTGCAGAAAAGCCTCCTGTAAAAGCTCCATGGAATCTACGTCTGCCATATTCATCAACTGCGTATTGATCTTGGACTGTTACAGCCTTTTTGCGTGGTAAATTATCTATTTATGTAAATAAAATACAATTAAATAAACGCTTAACATCCTTATAAAAATAAAAAAAAGGATGTCAATATAATAATATTTAGCAACACTATTAATGAGCATTATTAAAACAAAAATATTGTGAAATTTATAATTAAATTAAGCAAATTGATCCAAATTATAGTATATTTTAAACATTATTTTTTAATAAAAGAAAATAGAGAAACTAATTAAGAGAAAAATATGTGCACACCTTCATCAAGAGGATCCAGAGGACATCCGTACTTTGCACATTTTTCGTCATCAGAATCACTCATTTTTACAAATTTGTTACTAAAAGCGCACTACAACTTTATGTTTGTTATTGTTTCAACTGTAAAGCACAACATTACTATTGTTTTTCCAACAGTAATAAACAAAATAAAAATAAACGTATCGGTATTTTTTATATTTTTCTTATTTGTTTTTTTAGGTTAGTTTTTTGCAACTAGCGCTGCAATGGCTGTTATCATGCAACCAATGGACTATATATTCGCGCGAAAATTTAAAAACATTTTCTGAAATTTATTAAAATTCTTATACGACATTCCTATTGGTTAACACATTTTTGTCCTTTTACGCTACTACCAATGAACTTTTTCAATTCTTTTGCGCAGACGTCAAATTTACCGCTCTGCGAAACGTGCTTAAGCGAACCCTTTGAAACGTTGAAACCGGCAAAAGCTATTTTCTAACCTGAAAGTAACATTAAGTGCGCAGTTTTGTATAAATTATTTTTACCAAGAGTCAGTATTTTGCTAAAAAGATTGTATAAAAAACTACAGAATGTCAAGAATAAAGAGACTTAGTATCCGGGGAGTTCGGAATTTTAGCGATGAAAATGATGCAGCTTCGATACAATTTTCACGACCTATGACACTTATCCTTGGTCCTAATGGAACAGGCAAAACGACTATTATTGAATGTCTTAAATTTGCTACTACTGGAGATTTTCCTCCTGGTACAGAAAATGGAAAATGTTTCATTTTTGATACAAAATTATCCTTGATACCAACAGTAAGCGCAAAAAAATTTACTTTTATGAATTTGAAAAATGTACTTAATAAATTGTTGTTATTAAAGTATAATATTTTTGGATAAGAAAAACAATGTTATTGTCAAGAATAGTTTTATTCATTATTTGATTATAGGTAAGAGGAGTTGTAAAAGCCGAAATAATTGATAAAAAAGGTGATTCAGTCGTTATATCAAGAACTGTTGAATGTCAGCAGCAACCGAAGTCTATCAGAATGAAGTCTTTAGATTCATCAGTAACCAGAATTAACTGTATCACAAAGAAGGTAAGAATTTATTTATAAAAATGCGAAAAACTTATTAACGAATAATTGTATCACTATATTTGAACAAATTTTAAAAGAATTCCTATTTCAATGATTATTTAAATCCTTAAAAATAATTGCAAATTGTAGAATTAATGTAAGACTAGACCTCCAGTATGATAAAGTTCGTTGAAAAGAATTTATATTTAATTTTTTTTATCATGGTTCACTAAATCATTACCAGCTTTGGATGACTCATTAGTTTAATTAATTATAATCCTTTTTTTTTAATCAAAATATAAAAATTATAGAAAACATCAATAGGTGGTCGTTGCGCTGATATAACAGCTGAAGCTATTAGAGCGCTAGGAGTATCAAAACCCATTATCAATTATGTCCTGTTTTGTCATCAAGAAGAATTAAATTGGCCATTTGATGAAGGAAAAAAGCTGAAAGAAAAGTTTGATGAAATATTCGGAACTTCAAAGTTCAACAAAGCTTTGGACAATTTAAGAAGTATTACTAAATCTCACAATGTTACTTTAAGAATTCTTAAAGCTGAAAAAGACGCATGTCGGATTTTAGTTGAGCAAGTACATGAAAGAGAAAATAAGATTCAAGAAATTAATGATCGAAAAATAAAATCTGCTGAAAGAAGTAAAAGAATATCTGATGAGCTCACACCTATTCAAGAAAATATTAGAGATAATGAGAATAAAGAGATTGAATATAAAAAGATGGTAGTTAACGAAGGTAAAGTCTTAACAATTATAGTTACTCTCTTTTTCTTATTAGTAATGTTTATTTTAGTAAATAGTATATAATATATTACAGATAAAAAGAAAATGGAATGCAACTTGATAAAGAAAGAAATTGACAATTTAAAATCAACTATCCATAAAATTTATGAAGGCTCGTCGGAGCAACTGCAATTAGATTTAGAAGTAGATGAAAGTTTTCTTGACAAAAAGTCCGAAAATATCAAAGAGGTAAACATTTTTAAACTTTCAAAAAGAATCTATAGGCTTTACGCAAAAATATTTAAAATGTATTCTACAAAAGCAAAATTTAAATTTTGAAAAGATTAAAAACGATATTGAAAATTAAAAAGTTAATGGTAAAATTGATCAATTCCAGCTTGAGTCACAAATGAAAGTAGAAGAAAAGAAAGAGCAGAGATTGTTGAATGAAATTGCAGAACAGAGGGTTCAAATTGGAACTTTGAAACAGAAAATGGAGGATCAAAATAATAGAATTGTGTCAAGAAATACAATATTAGAGAAAGCCTTAGCTACTTTCGATACCACTATTAATCTAAAAAATAGTTCAGAAGATGGTACTATTAATTTTGTCAATTACTATTATTTAAAGTTTAATTGAATTTAAACTATTTTTATAATTTGCAACTATATTTCCAGTTTTGTTTTTGTAAGATAAAATATTAACATTTTAAATATTTATTTAATAGAAATTGAAGAGTGGACGAAACTATTGGGTGAAAAATTTGAAACACTTGAAAATGATATAGAAGATACTCGAAGAAAAAAAGAACAGGAAGAACAAATTCTTCAAAAAGAAGTGGACTCTCTGAGAGCAGAGAAGTCCAAAATAGAATCCATAACAAATTTGCGAGACAATGAGTTGTTAGATATTCGAAAGGAAATAAAGAACGTACAATCTGAAATTGCAGAGGTATAGTTATTATTTATTATTGTAAACTGATGATAAAGTCAAAATTAATGTAACTTGTTTAATTAAATATTTGCAGGTTGGTATTGCGGGAAGGAAGTTGAATGAAATCGAATTAAAACTTCGAGAAGTAAATAACAGATGTGATGCATTAGATAGAAAGATGGATATCAACGCTACAAAAACAAAGATAAGCGATGAACTAAAAAATCGTAATAAAATAGAAGACCAAATACACGTATTAGATGAAGAGATTTCTTTGATGCACCAAAATAGTTCGCTCCAGGCTGAATTAGATTTGCACAAATCTGCTCTTGAAGCTAAACAAAAACAAATTGAATCTATTAAAAGTAAACACAAGACTAATATTACTACTCTGTTAAAAGTAGACCAAGTACCAATGAAAAAATTGAAAGCCACCTTGGATGGAGTTTATCAGAACTTGGTATGTTTTAATATTATCAATTTATTTTTAATTAAACTATAATAATTAACCTACTTATAGATTTTATTTAATTTGAAATGTGCTGTTCCATTTTAGATGAAAGAAAAAGACAGTTATAATCACAAGTTAGAAAGAGAGAAAGTTAACGTAACGAGTTTGCAAGCTTCGCTTAAACACGATGAAAATGACTTAAAGAAAAAGGAAGACAAATTGAGAAGTACGTTAATTTTTGTTAAAATTTGATTGAAAACTATATGTGTAAATTTGAAATTTATTTCTTTTTTAGATGACAAGGCAAAAGTGTCTGCCTATTGTAATTATGAAAATTACGAAGACATTGTGGCACAACAATTGAGGAAAGTTAAATCTCTCCAGGATGATAGGGGAATGTATGCCTATCAAGGGGTCGCATTTAAAAAATATTTGGAAAAAGTTGATTCAAGGGATCCTTGTTGTCCTTTATGTAATCGAGAATTTCAAAATGCACAGGAAGCACACAATTTATCAATTCAAATGAAAGACGAAATGGAGACCATGCCACAAATTTTAAAAACATGTGAAACTAAGTTGAAAAAGGAGCAACAGAAATATGATAATATTTTACAGTTGAAACCTATTGTTGATGAAATTTTGAATTTTGAAGAAAATGAATCAGGACATTATAAGTATGTGAAATAAATAAATATTTATATATATATAAAGTAAAATTGAACAGATCAAACAACTTTCATATTGTTTATTTCTTAAAATTTTATGTTAATATTATTAACATACTATGATTCTATATTTTTTCGTAAAACATAAATTAATACTAAAATATTTGTGTATAAAGGGATCTTATTGAAGAAAAATCAAAAAAATTGAGAGAATCGAAACAAAAAATTAATGAAATACGCTCTGCAATGGAAGAGCCGGAGAATCTATTAGTTATATGGAAAAATGTAAGCAGTGACATCGTATTATGGGATCAATGTTTTGACGATATTAAAAAAATACAACATCAGATTGAAAATGTGAAACTTCGAATGCCAAGTGCAGGTAATTTAAGTTTTCTGTTAAACATTTTAATTTTGTTTATTGTATATCAAAAGTAAATCCTTAAAAAATATATTTCTTCAAAGGCAAAAATTTCGATAAAACCATGGAAGAAGCGCAAAGAGAGCGAAATTTGCTGAAAAATTCAATGAAGGAACTTCGAGATCAAATTGAAGGAATGCAAACTGCATTGAATAACCACTGTGAAAAAGTGGAGAAAGCCAGAGACCAGCGACTAGCGCTTCAAGAAGAGAAATTGAGATTATCAGCAAATATGCAGAAGCTTCAACAATTCCACGACAAAGAATCAGAGCTTTCTGCAAAGAAAGATAAATTGTTGAAAACAATTCAGGAATTTAAGCAGCAACTGGTTACAGCTGAAGATCAGCTTGAAACTGCAATTGTAGACTTGGACAAAAAGAGAGTACGAAATAATGATTAGTAGCAACTTTTTACTTTTTCACTAATTCCAATTCCATTCTATTTCTTTTATTATCAATGTAGATTAATGTTAAATTAACAAATGTTTAATCTTGTAATAAATTACCTTACTCTTCCTCAGTTATAAATTATTTTCAATAAATTTATTTGTTTATTTTAGGTAGAAAATGTTGAGAATATTAAGAATGACAGATTAAAAATTGATAGAATATCTAAACGTATTTATGAATTGAAAAAGATTCAGAGCGAAATCGATAATTTTATTGATAATAAAACTGAAGAGAAGCTACAACGTTTAGAAGAAAGAATTAAGTCGTATGACGAAATGATTACTACTTTGAAGGAAAGTAAAAATAAATTGGAGAAAAAAATTGCAAATGTTAGGGAAGATATGATGCAGCAAGAATTGAGTAAAAGAAATTTGTTGGATAATTTGAAACTTAGGAAGAAAGAAGCTGAACTGGAAAGTTTAAACAAACAATGGGAACACTTGAAAACTTGTGTTAAAAATTTCCAAATTGATAAGTTGAGAAATGCAAGAAAATTATTAAGAGAGGAAGAAGAGAAATTAACGAAGGAGGTAATTATTCACTTAATATTTTGCGTTTCACTTGTTACTCAACTTGTTGTTGAAGCAATAAAATAAATTATTTAATATATTTTTAATATCAGCGCAATCAGTGAATAAAATATAAATCAACTGCTTAATAAACTAAATTAAATTATTTTCAGAAAAACCATATCGAAGGGATGCAGGCAGAATTATCAAGAAATATTAGAGATTTGAAAAGTCAACTTGAAAAGAAAGATTTTAAAAATGCATACTCCAACTACAAACTTAAAGCCAGCAATCTTGTGGTAAATTTATTTCGATTTTATTTTTAGAAAAAAAATGTTTGTATTGTTTGAAAGCAGTGAAAATTTTCGGGTTTATTTGCAGTTAATCAACCAATTAGTTGAAAACTTGAAAGCTTATTCCAAAGTACTTGATGCATCCATGATAGATTATCATGAAGAAAGAATGAAAACTGTGAATCAAATAATGGACAGATTATGGCGAAGAGTATACAGTGGACATGACACTTCAACTATTCAAATTCACACAAGCGCAACAGAAGGAGTGGACTCTGGTAGAAGAATTTATAATTACAAGCTGATTCAAAAGAAAAACGGTGCAGAAATGGACATGAAAGGTCGTTGTAGTGCAGGTCAAAGGGTAAATACCAAATTTAGTATAAAAAATATTATTTAATTAGAAGTCATTATTTATTTCAGCGCACTTTATTTTTAAAATTAAAAATAACATATTCTGTATGATTAGGTTTTAACGTCAATAATAATTAGATTGGCATTAGCAGAAACTTTTTGTGGAGATTGCGGTGTAATGGCTTTAGACGAGCCTACAACTAATTTGGATGCAGTTCATTCTAACAACTTGGCAGATGCTCTCTGCGAGTATGTATATTTAGAGTATGAGGCAACTTTTTACTTTGTTTGTAAATGAATAATCATTTTAATTTTTTTTTAGTATTGTTCAACATCGTTCGCAAATCCAGAAAAGCTTCCAATTAATCGTAATTAGTCACGATGAACCGTTTATTAATAGATTGGCGCAAGTTAATAGTAATAGATCGTATTATTTGCTTAAAAGAAATCCCGAGTAAGTTTTTTCCTTTTAATATAAAGACTGCTTTTTAATTGTTCGTTTTCTTAATTCGATTCATCAATTAATTTCAATTCACATGAATAAGAATAATAAGTTTAATAAACTTTTGATTCCTATTGATTAATTGGAATGTTATTTTTTAAAAACAGTGGTAGATCCATGATTCAGTACCAAGATGGAGGTGGTAATGCGATGGCAAGACCATTAGCTACTTTTGATGAATCTTCTGATGATGACGACGATGATGTAAACGTAGCTACTCTTAGAGCGTAAGCTTTAAATAATTTTATATTCAGCCTGAAAGTTACATTTAAATCTGTTTTGCTGGTATATATTATTTTTATTACACAAAAATGTTTTTGTATTACCATTGAAATTAAAATTAATAATAAACATATATTTTAATTACAATTTGATTTTCTACTTTACCTTTAACTATAGTTTTTAACTTGAAATAATTCTTGAAATAGATATTAAAAAATTGTAAAAAGTTTTTCAATTTTTATTAAAGAGTTTTTTCAAAATATTTTCAAATTTTACATAGTTTTTTAATTAAAAAATTATCTCTGATTTTAAATTATTGTAAAATTCAACGTACACTACAATACTTATGTGAACACAGTTTAAACGCATGCGTGATTTTATAGACATAAGGATAGCGCTCAGGCGCGTTGTTGTTTTCAAATTAAAATATAGCTAACAAATTGAATTAATTTTCTATCATCCTTTCGTTAGTTTCACAAATTATAAAGTAATTGATTTAAAAAGTATAAATCAGTTTTTCCGCAAAACCAACTGTATCAGCTACGCTCAGGAATAAGTGTTAGGGTGGTGCTATTATCGATTACATTGGTGGTTTTATTTTTTATATTGGGAGCATGTGCACTTTAATACTAAGAAGTTCGTAACACAACCATGCTTTATCGAGTTTTATATGTCACCTTTAACTTTTTTACATTATTTGCATTTATCTTTGGTGAAAGTATTATTTCGAAAAATGAAAAATTCCCAGAACTTGAGCTGCAGACGTGCGTTGACAGTTTTGTCATTCACAAGGATAAAATTATCAGAACGTTAGACTCGCAAGAAATGGGAGCAAAATATCTAACCGAGATTGATGTAAACTCGGAAAATGAGTGCATCAAATTTTGTTGTGTAACTGATGAGTGCGATGTCTTTATTTTTGAAGAAAAGGTATACATTAGACTCAAATTAATTTATTTATAATTAATTTCTATTAACTTTTGTTATTATCTACTTTCAGAAACCGGGAAGTTGCTATCTCTTCCACTGCGGCCCTCCTCAAGATTTTAAATGCAAATTTACAGATCACGCCAATTATAGCAGCGCAGTGCTTACAAATTATAAACCGCAATCAAGTTTACGATTGGAAGAACAGATTCGAAAAACTCCAGAACACGAACTAAAATCGCTCAGGTATATTAAGTTTTATTCATTATTCTTTATATTATTATTTTTAATTAAAATCGGTAATGTGTTTATTATATATTCTTCTACACCTTTTACAAAGTTTCTTTAAAACTCGTTTCTATAATTTTTCAGAAATTTCCGCTGTACTTTTCAAATAAATTCATACCTATTTTCAATTTCTAAACTATATGCTTTTTAACATTAGATTATCTAAAAATTTATTTTATCCCAGTTTAATTCGAGAATAACAAGACAAATAAATTTACTTTGAAATTAAATTAGGAAACAACAAGCTATTCCAGGACTCAAGGAATATTCTTATAACGAGTCTCCCGCAATTGCAGTTACACAGATAATTACAAAAGCAACAAGTTTAACGAGTCCATTGCCGGTTAAAATAGGTATTTTTTTTTTATCAAACAAATTTGATTAAATTTGATTCTTGGAAAAGTAATCATGTATGTACTTGTTACTCTTTTGCAGAATGTAGTAGAAATCAGTTTGAATGTCGAACAACGGGAGATTGTATAGCAATATATAATGTTTGTGACGGGATTCCTCAATGTCCGGATGGTTCAGATGAAGCAGCAGATCTTCACTGCCCGACAGAAAAACCATCTCCGTCACCACCTCCAGTCGTTTTACAGAAAGCACTGGTTCCACCATTGCCGGATGTCTTAAAGTATCAGCAAATGCTTCAGCATCACAAATCTTATGCACCTTTATATGGACATGTACAAGAAAACAACGCTAAATCCTGGCCAGCCTCTGGATCCTTTCATCAAGCATCACCTTCACAACAACAAAATCTTCCGTATTTGGTGGATTCAGAAAATGTACCTCAACCTAATGTACCTCTTTTTGGTTCTCAGAGCTACCCTTGGAATTACCAGCCTTACTATGATCAAAATAAAGAAAGTCTCAGTGGATACAATTATCAAAACAATCTTCCCATTTATGAACGTAAGAAATTTTACTTTTTTACTCCACATCGCTACCCATTATAGTTGCTTAAAATGAAAAATTAACTAGAAAAAGTTAACTTTTCAACAATCGCCAATATGTCAATATGTCAAAAGTTTTAATAATTGTCAATTTCAGAACAATCTCATATTTTTAATCATAAAAGACCAGGAGTTGTAGAAGAAGCTTCTCAAGACGGGTATGTATTTTTTTTAAAATATATGTAAATTATTCGTTTTTGGTAGTAGTAAAGTAATGAAATAAAATTAACAAATATTTTCAGAGGAGCTTATGCAAATCAGAACAGACCATATTTGCCGTATTATCAGCAATCAAATCATGAATCTTGGCAAGAAAAACAACCTCAACCTCATCCTTCAGTTTCTTTGCCTGAACAACAGATTAAATCGCAAGTTGTACAACAAAAATTAAAAATAACCACAACACCTGAACCTTGTAAAGTAAGAGCAGTTAATTATTTCACTCAATTTTAGAAATAATAATTAATTGAAAATTAACTTCCTTATATTACCGCAATTGGATTGCATCTTATAAATTCCTGTGCATTAATTATTAAATTATTATTGTAATGATCATTTTTAGATTAAACATCTAATGCATATCCTACTATACATATAACATCTTTGTAATTTATATTATTTTCAATAATATTGTGTTTTTGATAATCTTCTCATTTTTTTATTCCAATTTTCATATATTTATTCTTACATTTTAAAAGGACTCGGAAAAGAAAACGAATACTACAAGCAATAGTGACATTATTGTAGAAATAAATAATTTCAAAAAGACAACTGTCGATAAAAGTCTGAGTAAAAATGAAAATTTATCGGAAGCAAAATCAACTGAAAAGGGAGATTCAAATATAAAAATTATTCAAATTGACAAGGGTGCAGGTATGTAGAATTCTAAATATTCTAAAGTTTTTGTATGAAAAAAACTCTACACCGTTTTAGAAGATATTAACTATAATATATTATGCAATTAAATGGGATTTTACATTTCAGATTCTAAAATTGATCATAAAGTTTTACAAGATAATTTAAAGGAAACAAAAAAAGAAAGTTTAGTTGTGCAACATTTTCGTTACAATAGTAGTGTAAACGAAAATTTAAGACCTAAAGGAGCAGTAATTTCTCTAGTTTTAGGATTGTCGGTGTCTGCAGTTATGGCTATTCTAATAGCTTGCAGATTACGAGTTGTTAGAAGAAGAGGACGTCGAGGGCACGAACCTTATGCCCACGATGCCGATTATTTAGTTAATGGAATGTACCTTTAAATAAAATAATAAATTTACAAATATTTTCATACATTAAAATATTTTAAAAAATCTACATAATATTGATCTATCAAAACCATATATTAAAAACAAGAATTTTTAACTGTCTAATTTATTTAATAAATATTGTCAATCTAAATCATTTACATTTTCTACTCATCGTGAATTTCTTTATTGTACAATAATGTCAATTGAATTTACTTTGTTAACTTATATTCCAAAATCTACTGTTTTTAACATTAGAAAAGTTAATTCACTTACTTAAAGTTAAAGTCGCTAAAATGGCGAATTTTAAATGTAAATTGTTAAAACAATGCAATCTTTGAGGCTAAATGTTGATAATAGCCTTTTCATAAATGTACAAAAACTTTGTTAAATTTTAATAAAGAATTTTTCAAAATTCATAGATTTAAATTTTTTATAATAATTTTTTTGTTACATCTTATTATGAATGTAGTATGTAAGTCTTTTCAAAACTTTTAATTGTTTATATTTTTATCTATTTACCTCAAATATTTGTAATTAGATTAAATTTTCTGGCAATTTTTGTTTTTAATTTAATCAATGAAAATAGTTGATTTTAAATTTACCGCGACTTTTCTACTTCCGTGATACTCGCCATCTGGTGATTGGTTTTGAAAATTAAGACATGGGTCGCGCGCATAAAATATTTGTTTAGCTAATATTTGTTAATTCATTTTAATACTTTTGTAATTAATAAATATTTTTAAAAAATTAAAAAGAAGCTATCAAGTTTCTTTAAAAAAACTTAAATATTTATGATAATAACTGACTATTGTTGACGACGACGACGAGACCGTATATCTAAATCGTTTTTCGTATCTAATTTATTTTACGTTCATGATAGTGTCATGGATCAAGAAAGGTTGTAATTGTAATTTAAGAGAAGCATTTTTGATATTCTACAAATTATTACGTCTATAAAAATATAAAGTAAGTAGCTTTAAAGATACTTTAATTTAACTCTCTAAATACGATAATTCATTGCGAAAAATAAACAGTATTTGAACGCTTTTTTCTGTTTACAAACTACATATAAACCGTTTCTACTCCTTCAATGAGTGAAGTGATGCTTAAAAATTTTCGTATTTCTTAGCCTTTTTAATGCATTTTCGGTTGTTTTTTTGCTTTCAACAATGTCATATTTTATAACAGTGACTTTATTCTGAGTAAATTTCTTTATTTCCGAAACATTGGAAATTTATTTTCTTAGCTGCTTTATGTCCTTGTATTTTGTACAATTTATTTTCGTACAGCCTATAAACAAATCTTTATTCAAGGTTAACTTTTGTCTTATAATTTTATGTCTATTCTTTAGAAATTAATTTCATAGAAAATGTACATTAATAAATATGTAATTGGTTTACGATGTAAAGAACAAAGATATAAGTTGTTTATAAATTCGCTTCAGAAAAACTATATTTCAATTTAAAAAAATAATTTTAAATTGTATAGTTTCGTGTTGTTCGATTTCTCTCCTTTAAGTTTAAAAAAATCTGTGCTGTTTATAAAATGCTCAAATTTTCAAACACCTATCGAAACTTTCAGGTATATATTAATCAACAAATATTATTCGAGCAACGTAATTTTAGTTTCAAGTCGCAGACAACCTTACGTGAAAAGAACAAGATTTTTTTTAAAACTAATTATTTTTAGTTACTTAAAAAATGTGTCAGTTTGAGCAAGATATGTAAAGTTGACAAATGTAAAAAGTTGGGGTTTTAAATAGCTGGAATTAAGGTTGTAGGTAGAAAACTAAACTGATTAAAATTTTACTCGAATACAATTTAATTTAAGTTGAATATTTTTAATAGGTAAACTGTTGTGGTTAAAATGGCCGATTCCAGTGATTTGGATAGGCAAATCGAGCAACTTAAAAAATGCGAAATTATAAAAGAAGCAGAAGTAAAAGCTCTTTGTGCAAAAGCACGAGAGATTCTTATTGAAGAAAGTAATGTACAAAGAGTTGATTCTCCAGTTACTGTAAGTCTGTCAATTTTGAAACATTATTTGTTTATGTTTTTATATTGTTTGTTATTGTTTTCATTATACATAGATGTTTTTATTTTTATAGGTATGTGGTGATATTCATGGTCAGTTTTATGATCTAAAAGAATTATTTAAAGTGGGTGGTGATGTTCCCGAAACAAACTATCTATTTATGGGAGATTTTGTGGACAGAGGTTTCTACAGTGTTGAAACTTTTTTACTTCTTCTTGCTCTGAAGGTATTTTTACGTAGCTTTAAAAATTGTATTTTTGTGAAAAACGACTTGATTAATATTTTATATTTTTTCTTTTTGTATGTTAAGATGTGAAAATATCTAAAGTCATGTAAATCATTTGAATATAAAAACTTTAGGTTCGCTATCCAGACAGAATTACACTAATTCGAGGAAACCACGAATCAAGACAAATTACTCAAGTGTATGGCTTTTACGATGAATGTTTACGTAAATATGGTAGTAATACAGTGTGGCGTTATTGCACAGAGATTTTCGATTATTTATCTTTATCAGCTATCATCGATGGAAGAATATTTTGTGTTCATGGTGGTTTATCTCCTAGCATACAAACGCTCGATCAGATTCGAACTATAGATAGAAAGCAAGAGGTAAAATAAACAAAAATATCCATATTTTCAATTTAGTTTTGTTTATTTTCTACATTTAATAAATTATTTACATTTTTAGGTACCTCATGACGGACCAATGTGTGACCTTTTGTGGTCAGATCCTGAAGATACTCAAGGATGGGGTGTATCGCCCAGAGGAGCCGGATATTTATTTGGTAGCGATGTTGTAGCACAGTTTAATTCTGCCAATGACATTGATATGATCTGTAGAGCACATCAGTTAGTGATGGAGGGATACAAGTGGCATTTCAATGAGACTGTCTTAACAGTTTGGTCTGCACCTAATTACTGCTATAGGTAAAGTCCAATTCAAATAAACAGCAATTAATATCAAACATATAATAGTTTAAATTCTGTCCTTAAATACTATTTGATGTTTTCTGTCTTTTATTTTAGATGTGGCAATGTAGCTGCGATTTTAGAATTAAACGAACTTCTTCAAAGGGAATTTACGATATTTGAAGCTGCTCCACAGGAAAGCAGAGGAATTCCGAGCAAAAAGCCTCAAACTGACTACTTTTTGTGAATTACACGATACTTGATAGCCAATTGTTGTGGCTTTATGGACTCTGAAGTTTTAAGATTTTCAGTACATTTCAATGAGCATTTATCCAATTTTGATTGCAATAAATTTGAATGTTTCTTATTGGATGTAAAATAATCACAAAATTGTATGTATATAATTAATCCTTATATTGGATCTAATAATATAGTGACTTGAATAAAATGAATATATGCTGAAATGGGTTGCAAACTGGAACTTTGAATAAAGAATTCTGTACAAATTTGGTTTGTTTAAATTTCAACATGCCTAATTTTTATATATTTACGTACTTTTAAAATAATTTAAAATTGTGTGCTGAAAATCATAAGACACAGACTCATTTCAATAAATCGTTGTAATCGGAGTTTGAAGTTGAGTGTGTCTTTTGCGACTCATTGTGTATCTTGAAAATTTTTGTACTGTATACAAGAGAATGTCTGAGTTTATAGTATTTAGTTGACTTTAAAATATAACTCGTAAGTATAAATAAGCCTGTTTTCCTTTGTCAAGATACATATCTGTATTCACTCATAATTCAATCAAACACTTTTATGAAATTAATTTTTCCGCTCTGCCATTCGGCAGCTGAATTTTTATTCAATAAAATTAATGACAGAAGTTTCCAATTGTTTTTACATTTCATTGTCCTATACATATATTTGAAAATTCTTTATTTTCAAGTTGACAAAATGTATATTGAAAACTGGTTACATTTCTAATACTTGTTTTTTACAATTTAACTAATTGAAGATGCAGATTGTTTCCTAGGAATTAAGTTTTACTTTTGGAAATGGAAAGGCTTCATAAATCAACTTTAATGGAGTTTGAGTGGAATTTGAATCGAAAAAATAAAGTAGATTTTTATTATATGTGACAAAACTCTGATTTTGTTTGATTTGTAAAATTCCGAGAATTGTAGAGAGCTGTTTATTCTATATAGTTTTTATCATAATTTATTCAAATTTTTAGCTATTTTTCTGTATGTTGTTTGGTTTTAGAATTCAGAACAAGTATCTGGAGTCGCCGGAGATTCAAGTGCAACTTCCTCGTAATCACGTTCGAGTGCTGCCAAATCTTCTCTGGCTTCAGAGAATTCACCTTCTTCCATACCTTCTCCAACGTACCAGTGAACAAACGCTCTCTTATTGTACATTAAATCAAATTTGTGATTTAACTTGGACCATGCTTCTTCAATAGCCGTTGTGTTAGACAGCATCGACACTGCCCTCTGAACCTGAAATCAATTCTGGCTATTGAAATTCTTAATAGTAAGTAATCAACAGGTATAATTAATTTACAAGCAGCAACTTAACAATTTGTTAGAAAAAGCAGAAACAAAAAAATAATTACAATTTATGAAAGTGGAAAAAGTGGAAAAAGTGAAAAAAGATAAATTAGATGATAAATTAAGAAAATGGAATAAAATGTAGATTTACTTTGGCCAAATCTCCGCCAGGAACAACAGTTGGAGGTTGATAATTGATGCCAACTTTGAAGCCAGTAGGACACCAATCGACAAACCGAATGGAACTCTTGCCTTTCATAGCTGCGATTGCAGCATTGACATCCTTGGGAACCACGTCTCCTCGATAAAGAAGACAACAGGCCATGTATTTTCCCTCTCTGGGATTGCACTTGACCATCTGGTTTGAAGGCTCAAAACATTCTGCAGTTATTTCTCCAACTGTCATTCCTTCGTGAAAAGCTTTGTCAGCAGAAACTACCGGTGCATAGGTTGCTAGAGGAAAGTGGATTCTTGGATAAGGCACCAGATTCGTTTGAAACTCGGTTAAATCCACATTTAGAGCGCCGTCAAATCTTAAAGATGCCGTTATTGAAGAAACAACTTGACTAATTAAGCGGTTCAAATTAGCGTAGCTGGGCCGTTCGATTCCCAATTTCCTTCGACAAATATCATAAATTGCCTCGTTATCGACCATAAACGCACAGTCGGAGTGAGTGATTGTCGAATGAGTTGTTAGAGTGGCATTGTAAGGTTCAACAACTGCAGTGGACACCTGTAAAGTTATTTTTTAATTTTAAAATTAGTTATCTTTTGTCAATTAGTTGTCTTGTGTCAGTGATAATTACTTGAGGTGCGGGATAAACTGCAAATTGGAGTTTGCTTTTTTTCCCATAATCATCGGAGAGTCTTTGCATGAGTAATGAAGTAAATCCAGAACCAGTTCCGCCACCGAAGGAATGGAAAACAAAGAAGCCTTGCAAACCCGTACATAAATCAGTCAATCGGCGAATTCGGTCCATTACTGACTCAATCACCTCGCGACCAATAGAATAATGTCCTCTCGCGTAATTATTTGCAGCGTCTTCTTTGCCCGTTATCAATTGCTCAGGATGGTACAACTGCTTGTAAAGACCAACTCTAACTTCATCTACAAAACAGACACTAGTCATTAGAATTCCCCAGAAATATAGTATATATCGCCCATTTTGAGAAGCAAAAATTTAATATATTTTCAAAGGCAGTTTATTATTCTAGTTTATAAATTTTCTTTAAAATTTGATGAAAAAACTTACCTACAACTGTCGGCTCCAAATCTACCATTATAGCGCGAGGAACCATTTTTCCACTGCTCGTTTCATTAAAAAATGTATTAAAACAGTCACTGGAAAAAGAGACTTTTTTATCAGAAGGCATTGTTCCGTCAGGTTGAATTCCGTGTTCTAAACAATATAATTCCCAGCAGGAATTTCCCATTTGAACTCCGGCTTGGCCAACGTGCATTGATATACATTCTCGCTGTAAACATTTTTATGTTTTAACTTAATTATTCTTAACATATTCCCAGAAAATTTCAAATCTACTTTAGCTATTTCATCTAATTTAATATTAAGTATCAATATTATTGCAACTTTTAAAATTAATTAACAAAATACTGCACCATTTTGAAAGAAATGTTTTGGTAATTAGCTCAGAAAAGTAAACAAAGAATTTTGTGTATATTTTTCATGGGAAGTTGGAAAAAGATAAATTTATAAAAAGAACTTGAAAATTTAGAAATCAATCAAAAGTCTCATGACTAAAAACTGAATTTGTTAATTGTCGTTGCCGTGGAAACTAAAAATCGAAAGTGCCCGAAAAAGTATTCATTTGTTGTTGTTGATACAATACATATCTCCTATATATAAGCTTTTTTATTTTTGATATTCTTCTATACCTACTATAATAGTTTCAATAATAGGTAGTTTATATTTTAATTCTAATCTGATCTTAACTTTAAAAAGTTTTTCAAAAGTAATAAATTAAGTCGTCTTTTAAATATTAACAACATCTTTTTATTAATATGATTAATATAGACACTACTATTTTAAATTTACAAAAAAAGAATCACGTTACAGTGGTACAAATCTAATAATACAAAAGGTCTTTATCTGATTTTAGTGGAAAAATAATCATTATTATAACTTTTTCAATATAAAATCTTTATGAAGCTTATTTATGATATCTACATCTATTTCCATTAATCTTAATATTAATTCTATTTATGTAAATACGAACATTTAATAAAATTAACAGATATTTCTTTGTTGTGGCTCACCTGCGTAATTTGAAAATAATAACGTATTTAAAAAGTTCCTATATATCTTAGATATTTTTTGGATTGTTTTGATTATTTTTGTTAAATTATAAACTAATTCTCCGTTTCTGCATTGATTTATTTTATTAAAGTTTTAAAACAGAAAAACTTTATTTTACGTATATAGTGGAAATAGTATATAATACATATAACCATATACCTATATATATGCGCATGTACAGACAGGCGTGTTTTATATAGGTTATGTTTTCCTATATTGTGTGTATAACGTGTGTGTATTATTTATTTTTGCATTTATTACTGATATAATCGGAAGCATGTTAAGTTTATGACATAACATGAATGCAAACATCAATAATTCTGAAAAATTAGATAAATTGAAAAACAATAAACTTTTACTCAAGTTAGCAAGAAACATTCTCAACGAATCTGCTGATGAATTCTCCAAGAACAAAAAATGTAATTATTTTACTTATATATTTACATACTATAAAGAGAATTGAATGTATTACGTATAATCTCAAAATTTATAAATATATTACCATAATAAAGTTTAGTAATAATTAATCTAACGATAAATTTTTTGTAATTTGTTGTCAGTTTCAGAGAAAACTTTAATAAAATTACATTCAATATTTGGGACAGTTTTTGAAAAAGCTTTAGAATTGTATGAGTCTGGTCGTGTAACATACTTTTCTACAATAAATTTACGAGGTAAAATTGATTCTCGTTGGCTTCTACAAGTCAAGGGGTTTTCTGTGGAAGTATACACTTTATTTCCAAACGTTAACTTTTGTACCTGCAAAGCGTTTAGGTAAACCTGTGAATACCTGAATACAAAATACGATATTGTATAATAATAAAAATACCATAATAAGTTAGTCGAAATACATTGAAACAATGTAAAGAAATTTTGTTTCAGATATCAAGTTTTAGAAGCACAGTCGGCATTTACATGCAAACATGTATTAGCAGTTTGGTTGGCTGTACTTGATAAAGAAAAATTAATTAATCTGAAACTAACTCCATCACAGTTCCGAAAATTACTATTATATCAAGTCTCCTACAAACAAAATGAGTACTCCCAATGAAGATTATAAATTATTAGCTAAATTAGGAAATCTCAAGACCATAGTTCACCTGTTGAAAGCAATTAATTTTAAAGAGGTAAATTAGTAAATTCTTTTGTGCTCATGTTACACGATTTGAAAAAAAGTTTCTGCTCAATTCGTTTTAATCAAATAATTTTAAAAATAGATCGCAACCTGTTCAGCTTGTGAAAACGGTCTCAAAATTACAGTTGAAGACGCAAAATGTATGAAAGCCACAGCTTATCTACCAATTAGCGTATTTCAAGAATTTATTTTGAATGAGGATGTTATTTTTCGGATAAATCTTAATGTCTTGGTAGATTGTCTTTGCATGTATTGGAGCAGTATAAATGCTCAAGGAAGTGTTGTTGCTTTGCAAATGTCGTACAAGGTAAATAGGAATTGAAAAACAAATTTACAACAAGATTTAAACATTTTAAAACTGGAGAATTTTCTCAACAGTTATTAATCATAATCAGAATAGCAGCAAAATTCATTTTATAATTTTTCTTTTTATTAAAAATAATTAAAAAATCTATTATCAAATTAAAAGTAAAATTATCTCTATTGGCCGTCAGAAGTTTAAGATAACCCTTTTTTATGAATTTTTTTTATTTATTAAAAAATAAAGGGAAAATTATTTTTTCTTCTTTGGGGGAGATGTTAATTGTTTGTTTGGTAACTGAATATTTATAGTGTAATATGTTGATTATATTATAAGTTGAAACAAATAGAAAATAACATATTTGTTGTCTTTGTCAGGGAAATGGAAATCCCGTAGTTTTACTTATTGAAGAAGAAGGAATTATAACAGAATGTTCTCTGAAAACAACAGATCCAAACCAATTATTAGACTTCAGTCTTGAACCTGAGGATGTTTTAAATAAAATTGTTCTGCAAACTGAATTATTGAAAGACGTTCTTGCTGAACTCGATCAAACCAGCGAGTTTATTGAAGTAAAAGTTGACATAGAATTAAAAAAGATTATTTAAATTTGAATAAAATTAACATTTGAAACTTGAAATTGATTTGAGAAATTAACTTAAATATAATTTTCAGCTACTTTTGTCTCCCGATGTACCATATTTTAAAATAAGCACAGAAGGATTGGCTGGTGATTGTGCCATTGAAGTACCTCATGACAGCGATCTAATTGATAGTTTTGATTGTAAAGTGACAGCATCTTCTTTTTATAAACTGGTTCATATTAAACCTGTCGTTAAAGCTCTTTCTTGTGGTAATAAAGTATGTATAAGAACCAGCATTGCCGGACTATTATGCTTCCAGTACATGGTCAAAACTGAAGAAGGACAAACTTGTTACATAGAATATTTTGTAAGATTCTCGAAATATTCAATATATAAATTAATATTAGCATAATTTTGTAATTATTTCATTAACGTGTTTTCTTTTTAGATTTCACCGGTTGTGGATTTGAACGATTAAAACGAAAGAGTAAAAACTGACCTTTCCAATGATTATTAATTTGAAAATGTAATTCCTCAGTTGTAATATTTAATAGACATAAATATATTTTTCATATGGAAAATTGAATAAAGAAACGTTTATTTATTTGATAAAATTGTATTTTATTTAGACTAGATAGTACTGTACACGAATTTCTTGATAGGTGATTTAAATTTAGTGACGAGTTACATACTCAATAAGAGTATTTGAAAATCAACTTTAGGGAAATATATTATTTTTCACACTAATTTGCAATATATGCTCATTTTTACGTAAATGGCGATTCACAAAATTTCAATATTCCTCCTCCAACTTATTTAAATATTTATAAAGCCTTTTACGACTTAATGGTTAAAATTAATTACAGTCATTACATGAAGACTCGTATCTGGAGTCGCTTAAGAATTTGAGATTTTGTCAAATAAGGGAAATGTCCTAGTAGTAGCTGTACAGCTTAAAACTCGCTCGTGCTAGTTACTGTTCAAAAGTGTTATTTTTTGTTATTTTTCGTTGTGTCTAGCTATACTACTTGGCCATTTACCATACTCTATTCAGAACAACAACGAAGCGAATATGCATTTTTTTGTTATAGGAATAGTCTGTTTTTCCTTTATATTTTCTGCCAAAGTAGATTAAATCACATTTTAAGTATTAATGTTTTGAAACATTTTAATTTAGTGCAAATGCTAACATTATAAATAATTTACATTTTTTACTTAAAAATATAACTGAATCTTCACTTGAAAACAATAATACCAGGATATTAATTAAAAACAAGAAACAAAATATTTTTCTAAATAACAAGAATTTTGTTAAGACATAAAAGAGCTATTCCCATATTTGTAATTAATTTATCAATTTTACAATTGTCTTAGGATTTTCTATTATAACACATTTTGTGTAGAAAAAGTATTTTTTACTTCACAATTTTCATCTCGTCAAGTACTGTTCGTGCCACTTAAATACCTGTACAGATCTCTAATATTTGTAATATCAAAACTAAAATTGTTACAATTACAATATGTGTACATCACTCATATATTCTTACACATAAGACTGTCATCAAAATTACAAAAAGCAAAAACAATTATTGAAATCTGATAATATAAAAATAATCGATGACATTCGTTTTTTCAAAATGTTATACAAAATTAGCGTATACTGTACAATAATTACAATTATGATAAAAGCCATTAAAGGCACGCATACCTTTCAAATGGTTTTGATAAGATATACCTTCCTCGACATAATAAAATAATATGTACAGATTGGGAATGCAGGCAGTAAAATATTGTGCTTTAAAATCTTAATCAACTCTGAGCAAATAAATTTCAACTAATTCTAAGAAAACTTCATTTTTCATAAATAGTTTTTAAAAGCGCATCAATTTTATGATTAATTTCTTGTGAATCAGGTCCAAA
This sequence comes from Ganaspis sp. Gsp50, assembly GCA_011057455.1. Taxonomy (NCBI): domain Eukaryota; kingdom Metazoa; phylum Arthropoda; class Insecta; order Hymenoptera; family Figitidae; genus Ganaspis; species Ganaspis sp. Gsp50. Next base: position 140,285 of record WNHD01000282.1, on the reverse strand, counting down.
ATTTTAAATGTTTGCAAATAATAAAAAGGAACACAAATAATTTAAAGAATAAAGAATACTCAGTATAACTAAAAGTATCTTTTTAACGCAATAAAACCATTTTTTTCACATTTTTTTTTTCATAAATTGTCAAACTTTAATATAAACTTTATAATTTATCAGATTTTCTAATCTTGCTATTTCTTAATTTCCTTCCATCAAATTAACATGAATAATTTAAAATTTTTATTCGTCTTGACATTAGTTGAGGACATCTCAAATATAAATAAATGTGAATCTTCTTTTTAATAAAAGTTCAACTTATAACTATAAATAAATATTTTTTTAACCGTATGAAAATCGGTTATGCAACAGTGAAATAATTCAAACAAAAATCAGTAAAACTTATTTTTTTCACTTATATTTTTCTAAATATTTTACTATCAAGCACAATCACTTTTAGTAAAATTCATGAACATAAATAAAATGTAGTCTTCGGGTTAACTAAAAATTTATGAATATAAATAAAATGTAATTTCGTATAAACTTAAAAACTGGAAATCATTATTAAAAAATAAAATAATTTTTCTGCCTCCATGATATGAATTGGATTGAATTACCTTTCATCGAAAGTCTACTTGAGCTTTCTTTACAATAATAAAAAAAAATCAAAATTATTTACAACAAAAGTAGGGCACCTTAATATTAAAAATGGCTTTGTACGACTACAAAAATTCTACAACATATGTATCTCGATATCGTTGATTCAGTCACAAAAAAAGTATGACTATTGTTTTCTCAAAAGAGTTGAATAATGGCAAAATTGTCAAATATAAAGCTAAAAATGATACAATTAATTGAAAGTTGTCACAATAGTCACTACATGCAACACGTGATAATAAACATTCCAATAATCTCAATATAATGCGGTGATCTACATATACGAGCAATTTAAATAATGATGAATAAAAAAGACTACCTTTTTTTTATTTTTTTTTTTTTTTTGGAGAAAGTAAAAGTTTGTTGTAAAATCCATCAAGTTAGTAAAATCTAAAATAAAGTTGTACTGAATTCAAAGAATTCTTTTACTTGAATTCGAATCACATTTACTTGAATGATTTAACTTTGAACGCTTTAAGATTTAAAATCAGTCATTAGAGTTTAATGTTAGCATTTATAAATTTAATTTTGATTCAGACTAAGTTTATTTCAAGATTTTAAATTCGATTTAAACCATAGTAGAAAAAACCATTGTTACAATTTCTAATTGAAAGAAACATTTTTGAGAAAATGTATTTTAATGATGTTTTTTGATAAGGATTACTGTCTTGTACATAGTATTTATTAGAATTTGAAAATGTGTGTATTATTTAATTGATTTTAAAAGCATTTACGATAATGTGTACCGAACTCCTTATCATATAACAATCATTAAATGTATTTTTATATTCAAAGTAAATGACACTGGGAATTTTAGACATCACAGATCGTAACTAACTAACCTTTCTTTCTTTACTTATTTTACACAATTATTCTGATAATGCATATATACTTTTTTTAATGGCATTTTCAAAAGTAATTTTTTAGTTTACACTACTGCTGAAAAGTTGCAGTACAGAGATTTTTATGGTTTATGGTGCGAAAATAATGAACATTTTTGTCTTTAATGAACTAATAGTTTTTAAGATTTTGCCTCGATCGTGTAATCTCATTTCCCCTTTCTTTCAATTCTTTTTATTTCTGTAAAAAATGAAAATAATTTAAAGTAAAAGTAAAAGGAGGTTTAGGGGATATGAAATACATGATCGAAGCCCCGTTTGCATAAAATTCGTGCTAGAAAGGATTAAAAAAACATGATTCTGTAATACCTGGGATTTAAATCTACCATTGTCTTCTAAAATGGTAAAATTCATTCAAAAGAACTAACTGGATGATACCCTGGTGCTATATTATTATGTACCCAGCGTCAAAGAAAGCTGTAGGCATTTTGCACGGCTCTGCCAGAAGCTTGTTCTGTATTCTGTTGTTCCAATTGTTCCAAAGATTCCGTTCGCATTCTTATAGATCCCCCATAAGTTTGAACCTGTAAAATACATTAATTAAATTAGACTAGTTTATTTCTAAAAATAAAATGCATTAATGAGAGAATCATCTTTCTATTTACTTTAAATTATAATTGAATTTATAACCAAGTAATTAAGTTAAATGAACCAGTGTCCGTTAACGCTCTAGTTATCGCTGTTTACTAGAATATTTAACAAATTATTGGATAGAAAAACATTCATAGCCGATAACAGAATCAACACGTGCAATCAACACTGGTACATTTACCTTCAATTATTTATTCATCCTGAATAGTTTGGCAGTAGATATATTTCGAGTTATTAACTCTTGGTGTGCGCCTCATAATGATAATTATTAACACTCGCCTTGAACTTTTAATGATAATTTTCTCTTTCTTCTTTTAAGATTCTACATTTCATAAGCATTTTGTTTGAATAAATATGAAATTGAAGATTGAATTGAGAAATTTATAATTTGTGTTAAAATCAGTGACCACAAAAGGTAGTCTTGGAAGGGCGCATCACTTTAGCGTGTTATCTACTCACTGTCTGTAGATCAAACTTCAGACTGTGGGAGTCGGCCACTTGTGCTCACTCAAGAGGTGTTAGACTTCCGCTGCTGACTCTTACTTCTCTTGGCTCCGGGACAGCCGCAGGCCTTCTTTCTTGTGATTGCTGGGAGATTCCTAATCCAGTATGATGTGAATTTCTACCGATTGGATTTGCAACAACATATTCTGTCAACATTACATCTGCTGTGCCTCCCGATTCTAAAGGTATAGCATTTTGTCGAAAATGTTCAAGCATATCATAAATTGCAGGAAAAGATAGATGCTGAACTCGACATTGTCCTTGATCGTTTAACGTCATTCGGAGATGCTGCAATTATAACAAAAGTATAATAAAATTGAATCTTAAAATTTTCCACCATCTTTTAGCAAATTGTAATTTGAATTTATTTGATACTTTTAACTGAAAAATAACAAGTGATTACCTTTGCTCTTCCTTGAAAATTGAAAGTAAGGACAAACTCTCCTTTTCTGGTTTCACTTTGTCGAACTAGAAAGACACCGTGTCCATTTGCAGCACTATGTAAAACTAATTGTGCAGCATCTGAACGAGGGAGGGTTCCATGAAACCAAGGATATTCCCGTAAACTGCTAGACAAATCCAGTTCTCCGTCGTTCCCTGGAACTAAGAATAAACATTTACTTATTGTACATTAAATGATTAATTCAATAAGTAACATGCACAAATGTCGAATTCCTGCTTATATCGGATAGTATTTTATAAAAGAAACTTACTTTGCTCAATTTCCTGTTGAGACGAGCAGAGTTCTAAATTACTGTTACTTTGAGTTCTAAGTCTTGGAGGTAATTCTGGTGGATTTCCTTGTTCATCTACATGATCATGCATGGATCGGGAACTCTTACTCGCAGAGTTAGCTCTTAGTCTGTCGCCTTCTATATTCATGGACGTAGATCCGTGAACAGAATCCGTCGTATCATTCGCACTAGAATCATTCGTTGCCTGTGACCCAGATCGCATGCAATATTTAATAGTAGCTAACCACGATCTCATATCATTCGAATCATGGGCTTCTATCACAAATTCCATTTTCTCCGTTTTTAGAACAAATGTATTTTCATGATCTGGCATCTCAAGAGCTGTCGTTTCTCTGGCTTCTATGATATCAGAGCAAAATACTCCACTACGAGGTTTCACAGCCTTGGGTGGTGAATAGAATTCCAGCATATAGCCTCCAATCGCTTTTATTAACGCTAATCGAGACTTTTCCCATTTTTGGGTACCATCTATATTTTCTCCCATCAGAGAATTAATGATCCCTTCCTTTCTACACTCGACAACAATTTTTGATAATTTAGTCTTAGAATGCTTATCCCTTCGATTCTCGTTGTGAGATAATTCCACTTCATCGCTTTGCTGCTTGTGAAAAAGACCTTTTCCTTTCTTGAGCCCTTTGAAAGAGAGTCGCCGAAAAAATGGTTTATGTACCGGTTTTGGTGAAACGGCATTTTCATCCTGCTCAGAGTAATCGCTAAATTCCTCATGAGACGACGCTCTAATTGGCACTCGATTGTTTTGATTAGATGAATTATTCGTGTCCTTTTCGTTAACCGTTGCAGTTCGTGCTTCGCTTCCCGATGGTGAACTGTCAACATTTTAAACATTATTTTTCTAAATAAATTATTATAAATTTCAAGTCTATAACATTTTTCTTCATTTTCAATCACTATTCATATTATATAATTTATTTTTGTGAACTGAGAGAAAAGATTTCTTGATTCTCTGCTTATAATCAGCTGATTTATTTACAGAATTCAATCTTTAAAATTCGTGTAGTGAATAAAAAAGAATCTTGAAACAAAAATAAATTACAAGCTTTCTACTTACATTTATCTACTTTCTATCTTTTCCATTTATAAGTTGACAAAAAATGCTTATAATAATTTTCTTAATAAATTATTGTTATTAGAATAGAACAAACTTCATTCTTTTTTTAAAAATAAAATTATAATTTATTGATACCTTCTAAAATTCTAGAAGAAAATAAAAATAAAATTAAACAAATCGGTCTACGTGATTTTCTTAATCCTTTCAAATAATCGTCTCTTATCTGAAATTATATAGAATTATTATAAAAGTTATTTGTAATAATGAAGTATAAACGTGAAAATTGATATTACTTCAAAATTATACAAACAGGTGTGCAATGTGTATCTTAATCAATTTTCTCGATAAATTTAAGACTATTTTTATTAGTTTCGGTTACAAACTTCAAAAATAAGATATTTTTAGAAATAGCAGTACGTTTCTTTCTTGAAAACAAGTAAAGAAGAAAATGCTACACAAAAGATACCAATGTACAAAAAACTAAATTATATTTATATTTAGATAGAGAATACAAAAATGTGAAAAAATCAAAATAATGATAAAATTAAAATCGATTAATATTTGAATAAATTTAAATAGATTATTTACAGCTTGAAAAAATATTCAAAACTGTATTGATCAAGGTTAATAATTTAAACAAGTTCAAATTAAAAAGGTGAATAAAAGACGAAATGAAAATTTCATTACTCTTAACAATTTAACTAAACAATAATCGATAATCCCTGCAATAATCATTCTATACTTACTGGAACATTTGAAAATAATAACAATTTACAAGTCAACAAATTTAAAAGAACATTGAAACACTCATCTAGAATCTGATTGATTGCTGAGTGCCACGCGTTTTATAATAATCCAGACTAATTTTCAGAGCAAAGATCAAGTTTCAAGTTTGTAAACATAAGTAAGAAAGCAGTGAACTTGGAAAACAAACCTTGCACTGCGTCGTAGATATTCACTTTCAAAGTGATCGCAGAAAGTTTCAACAAACTTCCTGAGGAAATCCCGATGGGAGAGGGTGGCCTTGGCGCTTTCGGGGAGATTAAGGCTAACATAGGTACAGAAAGCTTTAGCAAAATCGGAGGCTGAGGCGCGGGCGTGTCTGTCGCAAAATTCGATCCAATCGTCCGCACCCTCAGGCGACGCTACACCCGCCGCCGTAACCGCGTTGTAAACACTCATACTCCCTTAAGGCAGGTTCCTGACCCGACCTCCTTGGGCTGTTATTCCACGCTTTTAAATTAAATAGTACACCTGCACCACATCTTAAATACTATCATTGTTACCCACAAGACATGTTTAGTTTCACGCGTAATTTCACGACAAAACGCTCGTTAACAATCGGTCAGGGTCCCCAAGGTGCAATGGAAGCCAGCAACACACTGGGTAGTTGCGCGCCCACCTATCGCAGCGCTGCGGTCGCTACCCTGATCTCAGGGCCGTCTGTCTATAAATTTCCTAAAGGTCTATTTACACCTCTTCCTGTCGGCCGTCATTTACACCTCTTCCTGTCGGCCGTCGACCAACACAAAATTTTCATTGGATCAAAAGAGATAGTACACACTCTGTCTTTCTTACTCCAATGTAAATTTTGTTGGTTGGCGACCGACAGCAAGAGGTGTAAATGTACCCTAAGTCTATGATATACCTAATTAGCGCGCCTTCTTTGCGGACCAATCATATTGCAGGACCTGCTCTGGCACAACTTTCCTCCAACAGATGGCTAATTTCAAATAAAATCTACATAAACACTCAACAGGCCCATGGCTAGCAGGTTACCTCATCCCCGGGGTTCCAGTATGCTATGGGTTCTGGACGAGCACCTCGTGAGTGGTTTACCCCTTTGACACTGGCTAGTGACAGGGACGTTGAACTTGTAATGAACAATCGCAGCGCTGCGTCTGTTGGGCGCGGAACTACCAATTGTATCGGCTGATTCCATTACAGCTTGGAATGCCTTACCCTCTAGGGAATTTCCAAATTTCAAAGAAAGTCCCTAGAGGGTAAGGCATTTATGAGCTCACACAGTGATGTTCAACGATGCCTTCCCTGACGATTTGACATGTTTGCCTAATTCTATTATTTTCTTACTTCATGTCAATATTGTTTGATGTAATGAAGTAAGAAAACAATAGAAAGTGGGCAAAACATACCAAATTAGTGCCTTCCCAGAGGGAAGGCATCGTTGAACATTACTGTACATACATAATATGTACTGCAGTACAGTACTGCTCAGGAATACCTTTCCTGTTCGTCTTATATGTTACCATAGAAACAAACAAGTCTGGGAAAGCATTCCTGAGCAGTACTGTAAATAACAAAAAATGCAAAAAATATACAGTTATTTCGAGTTACTAGATTTTCCTAGAGGACAAGGCATTTTTGCACTTAAGGGTGGAATCATATGGACGCGTAAAGCTGCAAGCAGCATGCTGCAAATCGTGAGTGTAAAGGTGCTTATATACCTCTCCAACTTTGGGAGAGAACAAAGGCCTGTGAAAAATCTGAAAATTGGAATTTTTGGGAGAGCCAATCAGATTTTCAGATTCTATTTTCAGATTTTTCACGGCCTTTGTTCTCTCCCAAAGTCGGAGAGGTATAAAAGCACCTTAAGAAAGACAGCAAATATCACTATTGCTCTCACACTCATGATCAGGGATTTGCAGCATGCTGCTTGCAGCTTTACGCGTCCATGTGATTCCACCCTAAGTGTTACATTTATTTAACGTGTGTTACGGATTTTACGCCTTGGATGAGTACACTCATCTATACTGTGTTGTGTATAGTTTATGGACACCATGCCAATAAATAAAGAAAGAAAGCTTTTAACGGAAGTTTTTTTTTAAGTTTAAAAAATAAATATTTAATATTATTATCTAATAAACTAAAAGAAGTAACCGTTTAATGAAGCAGAATCATGTCAATAAGTGCATCTTTTCACAAAACTATGTCTTTACTTGTACAAGCTGTTCCACCAAGTTATGATTTCAAAAAACATTATCGGGAGGTTTGTTTTAAAATGGTTTTAATGTATCGCTTTTTTAATTTAAATAAATAATAATTGATTATTTGAACGTTAATTAGTTTTTACAATTTTAGTTAATTTCATTTTATATTAACTTATGTTTTGCACTTTGTAAATTAACATTTATTTCGGAATGTTTAACATTTAAGAGCAAAGTGAGGTTAAAACTGACTTTGATAACTATATATATACACTTGGCATTACATATTTTATTTCACATTATATTCTTTAATGATTGGGTAAAAAATAAAAGAAATACGTTACATTATAATAATAAAAACATTTATATAAAATTGTATATTATGTTTATATATAAGAGAAATATAAGAATCTCAATTAAATTTTGTAGGGGATGTTTGAAAAGCCAAATACAGCAGGTTTTATACATGTTTCTCACTATCTTTTATGCATATATGATCCTGATAGCATTAAGAAGAATGTAGAATGGCCTGTTGTTTGCAAAAAAACCGAGGCAAAATATAGGAACGATGTTAAAGAATTGTTAATTGTCATATCAAACGATAATCCAGATATTTGTTTCCCAACTATCCACCCTTCTCTTTTACTGAGTCCAGGAGGAACAAAATTCACTAAAGTTATATGGAAACTATCCCAAGTGGCACTGAGAGAATACATTAAAAGACAAAGTAATTTAATATGTAATAGATTTTCTTTGTTAATAAATTGACCTTACTTTATTCATTAATATTTGTTTTAATACCAGAAATTAATGATTTAATAAAGAGTACACTAATAATTTACCCTTTTCAGGTGATCATGCAGTTCTGTTCACCATAAAAAAGGGAACTACGGAAGAATTGTCTAAAAATTTAATTAATAATATTGTCGAAAATACAAACATAAATAATTTACAATTTCACACAACTTTATTAAAACAAGAGGAACAGGCCAGAGAATATGCAGAGTAATTTATCCTTAATTATTATTTATTTCTTGAAAATAATTATTCTGAAAATGTATTTTTCTTTTGTAGAGAGGTAAATACAGAAATTAAAAAGACCCAAAAAGATATTTTCGAGCAACTACAAATTGTGTCATCATTAGCATCTAAAGCTCCAATCCATCCGTCTCTTCAAAAAAGACTATTGGATATAGATGATAATGAAATTATTCAGAGTATGGTTACATAAATTCTACTTCTTATCCATCTTTTATATTTTGTTTACCGTTTTCTTTAATTTTGTTCAATTTTCTTTTTGTTTTCGTTTCTCATAGAGTCATCTTTTTAATCATTAGAATAAATAAATATATATCCTGTTTTGTTTTCAGTGTGGAAGGAAGATTTGAAAAAAAACTTGGTACACTGTAAAAATAAGGTACAAATGTTTAAAGAACTAGAAAAACTGAGTAAAACAGTTGTTACAATGGCAACAAATATTATTAGTGATTCAACTGTTCTCAATACAAATTTTTTTCCGAAAGTCAATACAAGCACTATTTCTGATTTACCATTGCCCATGGTTAAGGTAAGTGAAAGTCAGATATTGAAATGTAAAAGTGGAATAAACGAATAATAAATGTTAATGTGTTTTAATTTCTTTTTTTTTATATAGATTCTTTCACAGAATGTCTACACTAATGGCAATTTAAACTTGTACACTTATTTCCTATTATTTCACACAATGATTGATATCCTTGGACAGCATGTTAAAAAGAATGGATTTCAAGACTTTTATGACTTGAATTGTCAACTGGAAGCAAGTAATTTGGATCTTAAAACAATGAAAGATCTTTTTTGTGAATTGCACGCAAAAGTAATGCAATTGTCTTCAGAAATACAACAAAAACCAGAACTTTTAGTAGGAATTCAAGATGATCAGAACGAATCATTAATTATGCAGTCAGATTTGAAGAATGTAATGTTTATGCCATCACCACCAATACAATTTAATTCTAATAACGAAAGGCACGAAATTCAAAATAGATTGAAACTTACTCCCGTTGAAGGTAATTTGCTATTATTAAACTTGTAATTACTATGTTCATTTAATTATTAAGTTAAGCTAATTTTTGTAATATGTAATTTAAAGCTTAAATCTTTTGAGATTCCAAGAAAGTACATTATCAAAACTTTCACAGGAGTCCACAAGCAATTATTTTTAAGATACAAGAAGAATGAGGACAATTCGATAAAAAATGCGTCAAGAATAGTTACAAGAATCAATTTTGATGATACGATGTCATCAGATATAAATGAAAGATCGCCCTGCAGACGTCTGATTGGGCCAAAAACGATTTGGTCTACCTGCAAGCCAGTTGGAAAATATTCCAGATTATTTTCCAGTCACTCATCTCAATCTAATAATAAAGGTTTTTATTCCACGTTAAATATAAGTGCATATATCTATAAAACAATTTAACTAAAAGAAAGTACTAATTCCTACTAATTCAATTTTATATTTTTTTCAGCTGCTAATTTGAGTTTACTATCAATGCCTTCTATGTCAAAAGCAAATTCAACTGCCATGAACAATATTGGCGACAGCACTAGTGCTGAACTAACGATTGATCTTACAATGATTGAAAAAAAAAGTACTCCTAAAAGATCAAATAGATTTTTCGATATTCCTGAAACTAGCGCAGATACAAATCAGAAATGTTTGACGGCACATGCAGAATTAGAAGTAAAATCTCAAAAACCATGTAGTCCGTTTGTATCTCCGGTGAAAAGAAACATGGAAAAGGGAAAGAGACGATCTATTACCGATTTGGTGGAACGCTACAAGCGAGTTATGGAAAAATCTTCTATAAGTAATTCTCAATTGAAATCTGTCCTTGACACGAGCGCAAATTTGGAAAATTAAATTCCTATTCTAAAACTATGAATAATTTACTATGAATATTAACTATGCATTTATTGTGATAATCAAATTGTAAAAACATATTTTTAAATACTCTTTTGCATAGTTTTAAAATTAAATATTAGATGTAAATACTTTATGAATTGAGACTCTCATAAAATGGAAGTCCCCCACTTACTGATGCTTGTATTCTTTTCACAAGATTTTGTAATGGTTAGAATTATAAATTAAAATAATGATAATAGAACAATAATTAAAGTAAAATTATAATTTCGCAAATGAATAACATTAAGTTAATATTAATTAATAGAGTAATAATTTTAAATAAAAATTTGTAAAATAAAGAAAATAAATCTGTAAACCAGAGATAAATTATTTATTATTTGATAGTGATACATGTTTATTCGTGTAATATTAACAATAAATAAATGTTAACAGAGCACGAAGCAGCGAGTAGTTGACAGCTGTCAACATTTCGAGGATTAATTATACAATAAAAAAGATAGTTTTTGATGTGACATTTGGCACAAGAATACTAATTAAATAATTTTTATTAAAATTGTAATAAGTTGTTGATTTATTGCAATAATTAGTGTCGAATCAAAAGTGTTAATACTAATATAAAATTGTAAACTGCGGGACCAAGAATCGTTTAACTTTTAAAAAGTTATAAATTTTAGGACCAAAGTTGTAAAAATTTAACAAACTGTACACTTGACTCATCAAAATTATTTAAAAAAAATATTCTTGTTCAGTGAAAAATATGGTCAATTAAATTCAAAGTCTGATTAAACTTTGACAATTCTATTACTTGAGTTTCCTTTTTTTTTAAATTGAGTATATGTATATATATTTTAAATTAATGAATATATATTTACAAATTGTGACACAGAATTTTATAGAACGTTTGAACAAGACAAATATGAATAATTAAAATAAAAAGAAGAGTAATAAAGAAACGACTGTAGAGTTTAATCAGACTTTAAAAATTTTAAGAATTAAATTATCTTAAAATGTGATATTTATACAATTTTCATTAGAAAACACTTGATGGAATCAAGATGCAATCCTGCTTAAAATTATTCTATTTTTTAATAATATCATATGAATTAATCTACTTGTTATTTTCCATTTACTTACAAAAAACCTTCGAAGCTTACATATGTATATAAAAATACAGAAATCGCTTCAGAAAAAGGATTCAAATTGAATTCTTTTATGAAATATTAAAAACATTCAGGGTATAGAATGAGCCAAGATACTGATAACATTAAAATATTTCCTGATTAGTCTAATAATCGAATTATTGTACTTAAAATATTTCAGTATAATACATTTTAGTTTTTGAAAAAGTTTCTGTATCTTGATGCTTACAACTAAGCACGAAAAATCATAATTAAATTTTCTAAATACAAAAGGTTAATGAAATAATTTGATCAAAAAGGCACAAAGTGGCGGTTTCTAAAACTTAGGCAATGATTTTGTTGCGTAATATATTCATATTATCTGCAAAATTAACTATTTTAAGAAGTTGGACCTTTAAAATTCGATTATCTAGATCAGAAATGATCAATCTATTAGAGCTATAATTATAATTTTCAGATAAGGAGATTTTTTTTCTCTTTTTTTCTATAAAAGTTAATAAAATTATAAACATGTATATTTTATTAATAAAGTTTTTATTAAAAATACATTTAAATACTTTCTGAAATTTTATTTATAAAAACTGCAGACAACAAGGATTATTTTAAATTAAAACCATTACTTTTATTAGATTCATCATTCCTGATCAACAAAATTAAGAAAGTCTTTCATATTTTGTAAAACTATATTGATTTTCCAGTAATAATTTATGATTGAATTAACTGTTAACTTAATAATTTTGTTTCCACCAAGACAAAAATGAGAGATTCTTTGTTAATCCAGATTTCTCTGCAAATACATTTTGATTAATAATTCGACAATTATCCGAGTTTTATCCTTTTATATAAATGTAATATTTTGAGCAAATTACAAAAAACAACTGGATTAATAATGAATCTCTGCGATAAATTTCATTTTTTACAGATAATCATAAAACAGATCTAGAATAAAATAAGACAAAATTCAATGCAATATTACGACTGCGATTGACATTTAAATAAATTTGTGCGTCAATCTATCTATCTCTAATACAATGATTGGATATTTAAAAAAATATGATACCTTTTCAAAAAAGACAAATTCTAACAAAATAATAATCTGACCTAGTATACCGATTAATAAAATTTTTTTAAAAATTCTTGCAAAGACGACTTTTCACAATTATTATTATTATTACTTTTATTATTATTATTATTATTATTATTATTATTAGTCTTTTCCAAGATCAATGATCTTCATAATTGGCCTTTTTGCAACTTGTAGAAAAATATTTATACCTGGAAGTGCGACACTTCAATTCATCGGGCAAGCGTGGAGTAGAATTTAGGCTAAAAATTATGTTATATTAATAAATTGAATCATTGTAATTATGAATAGGAAACATATTAGTCTGAAAGATTGGAGAACTGAAAACGTAAAAAGTTAAAAAGAATTTTGATTTTATTTTACCTCATCGTGCTTTTCTTCTTTATTAGCATCATCATCGTCTCCGGAACTGTCGCCTCCCGAACTATCTGCAGAATTACGCTGCTGTTCTTTATTAAAGCTGTCATTAACTGTGGCCGAAGACGCCTTGACTTTGCTTACTGCATCATAGCATTGTAGACACACCCTAACTGCCTTTCCATTTCCTTGTCCTGGTAATACTAATTTCTTGTTACTGCAAGGTCCACAAACCACAGCTCCACATTGTCTGCAGTGATGCTAAAAATTATCCATAAAAACGACCATTATTAAATGATTCAGCTACAAGCTTCTTCAAATCGACTTAAATTATTCCAACTAAATCAGTTTCTTGATAAGGATCTTCAGTTCATTGTAAAAATGTAAAAAGAAATTAAATAAAAATTACCCTTCTGTTTAAAACAGTGAATTGTGTTTTATTGCAGTGCATGCAGATTGTAGCTTCATTATCGGGGACCCAAACGGCAGCGTGAATTTCGACAGGTTTCTTCCCACCTAAGATTTCATAATCAACTTTATTCAAATATTTGTATTTAATGTTTAGATTGTTATATATAAAAGTTAATTATTAAATTTGTTTTATGGGTCAATAAGTACATATTGATAAACATTTCATATTAAGCTAATTATTACTTTTTCTAAGAAGGTCTTCAATGCATTTTGTAATATGTGCCATCCATTCTTGCTTTTCTGTTGCAGTAGCAGCATAAACAGCAAACGACTTTGTTACTGTTTTTATTAACCAACCATTGCGATACTCTACAAATAATATAATGATGATATCTAAAGTTTCCAAAATTAAATCGTATAGGTACCTAATATATATTTTGTTTGATTCTCGATAAATTAACAATTATTTCAACAATTATAAAATCCAAAGTATGAAACAAGTGATGTTTAATCATCAAAAACATTAATTTATAAGGCATATTAAATTGAAATCTAAATTAAATGAAGAGTAAAAAGTTGATAGAGAAAACAACTTACGTCCATCGTCAGCTAAAGACTCGAGTTTAACTTGTTCCAGGGGAATGATGCGTTGTTTGTTGTACTATTGAGAGAAAGAAACAAAGGTAAAAATAAAATTATAGTGCACCAGATGTCAAAAAAAATTACACTTAAATAACTATTAACTTTATTTTAATAAAAATATGTACAAATAAAATAACTAATGAAGAATTATGCACATTTTAAGAACATTTTTTCTTCCCTATAGAGGAATAAAAATTTTTAAAGAATAAAACTAAAAAATAGCCAAAAGGAAAAGCTATACATATGTATAGTAAGAAACAAGAAATCGGTTTGTTTCGATGTACATGTGGAATGTAATTTTTGCAATCACTACTCTAAATTTTTATTAGGAAGAAATTTTTATGGAAAAGGACGTATTCATTAAAAATACATGTTCTAAAGAAATGTTGATTGAGCATTTCTAAAAACCCTATATCTAATTCTATATTTTATTGAGTGTTTTAAAATTTAACAAAACGTTCTCAAGATATCCTGCCTATGTGAAAATCAACCTATTTTGGTGTAATCATTTTCTCAATCAATCAACATAAATTAGATTTAAATAATCATTTATAAAACGTACCTTCTTTTTATTAATTACTATATTTCCGTAGACCAAAATATCGTTAAATAGAAAAAACTGTCTTGGCTTTGGCTTCTTACGGCACATTTTTGTCAAGACCCCTTCCCCCACCAAAACTCTTCCTGACACGGCAAGGGGCTAGAATAAAATAAAAATTAATTCATATCAAATGAATTTGTCATAATCGTACAAAGGAAGAAGAGTGTGATAAAACTTGCATAGTCTGTCTTTTATCTGCAAGTCATCAAATGAAAGGCGTGAAAAATACAAGCGCATATTACGATTTAATAATTATGAAAAATTATTTTTTGTCTCAGAAGTAGACAATTCTGAAATAATTGCACAAACAGAAATTAACTCCTCCATTTTGTACAAAATATTCGTTTTGTTTGTGGAGTTTTTACAGAAATTAGCTAAATTCAATTTCTATAACTAATTTCACAAATCTTTAAAAACTCAAATGCTTTGACATTTTTTATTTTACTTCACTTATTCTAAAAAAAAAGTTCAATAAAAGCTTCAATACAAAAAACTGCTGAATTAGATTCTGACTTAAAATAAAATGATAATTTTTAAAAATATATAATAAACCTTCCTCAAAGTTTGATTATAGATCAAACAGAAAGTTGGTATTGATTTCTGTTCCTGCAAGTCATTGATCAAAAAGTTTGAACAAATTTTCCAGATAATATTTTCCAAAGAACTCAAAAAATTAAGACAAAAGAAAATAATACGGAACAATTGATTATAATTAAAAAAAACCAGTCAATTAGAAACTAATGATTGTTTCTCTACTTTTATGTTTCTTAAAATAAAAAAAAATGCTCGATTACAAAATAAAACGTGAATGTTGACATTTTAATGATTAATAATAAGTATTCTTGAAACATACTTGACCAGAACTGCCGAAGCAGTTTTCCACCATCGTTATCCGCCTAGAATTGGCTTCACTGTTTACTGTAACAGAAGAAATATTTTTTAGACTTTTTTGACCTGATGACACTTTAATTTTTTCTAAACCTTGAGTTCGTTAATAAGTCAATGCAATCTAAAGAACATTTATTTATGATAAATTTAAATGGGTTAACACTTGTCAAAAACACTGAACAAGTAGCACATAACATTGAACTAATCAAATTATTCAAATTTAAAGTGAAAAACTTTAAGAGCATGAACACAGAAATTATCGCGATTTTGACGTACTTTTTTAAATATTTAAGAAATTAAAGATATAAGAAAACTGAATAAAAAAGCAAATTAAAATTTCTAACCAAGTCGATCAACCATGTTGTCAATTCTTCAGAGAATTAAGTTTAAGAAAATTAACAAAAGATGTCTCTGTTAAAATAGGTAACTATCTTACCAGTAAAAATATTTCCTTCATCAAAAAACTGCCTTAAATGTGAAATAAAGTAAATAAATAAAAATAATAATGATGTAGTCATAGGAATAATGTTGTAAAATGGCCTAACCTCAAAAGTACAGGTTTTGTTAATTGTTAAATTTTTCTATTTTTTATGACAAATTTATAATATATTAATTTGATTGTATTATTATTTGATAAAACAAATAAATATTACTGATTTAAAAAACGATTAATTTTTCTTTTGTCTTGTTTCGAATCTTTTTAAAAAATAGATACTTAAGTTTCAAAAATTTGCTTTTTGCAGCAAATTTATATATTTTAAACAAGATTTAAGTATATTATATATACATTGGTGATTTACTTTTATAAAAATAAATTTATTGAAATAAAATTGGCTTCAACAAAGCCAATAAAATTATAATAATTATAAAATTTTCTAAAACAGAAACATGCTGATTTTCCAAACATATCAACTTCTCCAACAGTATGATAATATAATTAATCCAATAGAATAATAATCTCTTTAAAAATTGTATTTTATTGTTGCTTTTTACAAATTGTAATGTACAGGGTTCAGAAGATGACTAATGCACACGCGTTGATATGAAAAGAGGAGGATAATTATCTTTGAACAATCTTTTACTCATTCCCATTTGTATCAACAATAATGCTGAAGAGTAATACATTTAGGAATTTGGGAAAATTAGTTACAATCATTTATTCAAAACGAAGAACGTGAAAAGAGCTAAACGTCCTCTTTATTCTGAAACAGAAGGTTAGATTTTTTTATTTTACGCATATGCTTTTGTATACGTATATTTCCATTCGGAATTTTATTATTTTCGGGAAAAAAAAGAAAAGACTTTTGCAATATAAAATTCAGTTTTACTAGGTACTTGAATTCTTTGGATTATATTAAAATTAATGTTTTATACTGTTAACGTAAATAAAATAAATGTTAATAATATTATAATAAAGATGAAGAGAATAAATAGAATTTTTAAATGAATATACTAACCTATATAACAATGAAATAATGGTGAAAATAGTATTAAAAAGTAATATAAATAACTTATAAGAAATGACAGCTTAAAAAACTAAAATTATATTATATATTATAAAAATATTTATAATAATTTTTTACTTTCAGCATAAAACGGAAGACGAAATTCACATAAGTATTACTTAAATTTATTAATAAAGAAATTTATATTATAATGGAGCCTGATCGAGAATCTGTAACTGGAGATTACACGGAAGTAATTAGAAGGCTTTCGTTACCTGTAAAATTATCATACGGCGTAGGACATGTCCTTAACGATATTTGTGCCTCCATGTGGTTTACTTATCTGTTAGTGTTTTTTCATCTAGTTTTAGGATTCAGTCCTTTAATGGCTGGAGCAATTTTGTTAATTGGACAAATAGCAGACGCTTTGGCAACACCTTTTGTCGGATATCATTCCGACAACTCTCCTAACTTCTGGATATGTCGTTACGGCAAAAGAAAAACATGGCATTTATTAGGTGTGTGTATTAAAATACAAATCATTAATTTTAAATTTCAGCTTTAATCCATACAAACTTACTTCATTTATGAATAAAAAATGAAAATTATTTCTGAAACAATGAAAGCGAAAAATGAAAATTTGAGAAATTGTATTAAAAAATGATTAAGTATAAAAGAAGTAGGTATAGAAACTCACAAATACAAATCACTTTGTTCCAAAATTTCTTTCTTTCATCTAATTTTATGTTTTTTAGGTACAATTTGTGTAATATTTGCATTTCCCTTTATTTTTTCTCCATGTATTAAATGCGAAAACGCCCATCAGTGGTCCCAGTTAATATATTATGCTGCATTTGTAGTAATTTTTCAATTTGGATGGGCTTCTGTTCAAATTTCCCATTTGTCGTTAATTCCTGATTTAACTCCATCGGAGCACGAGAGAACAGAACTCACTGCTATAAGGTACCTGAAAGAAATATATCTATGTATATTTGAAAAAAATACTGAAAAATAGTGAATTATACAATAAATATCATTAAAACCAAAGGATTTCAATTTCATATTGTTATAAAATTAAAATTTGTGGAATCTAAATAAGCGAATGAAAATATAAGAATGAAAACATGTTAGATAAATAGGTATACGTATTGTAGTGAACATCTTCAATAGTCTATATAATTTTTAGCTTCTAAATGAGCATACTTTTTTCACCAACAGATACAGTTTTACAGTATTTGCAAACGTTCTCGTTTACTGCATATTTTGGTTGACGTTGCATGTAACCAGTGAGGACGCAGCTAACAATCAAATTGGACCCACTGATGCCTATAAATTTCCACATATTGTTCTTTTGGGTATATCAATTGGTTTCTTAACCTCAATGATATTTCATATAGGTGTGAAAGAAGAAATTTCTGGTGCAATCACGGGTAATAATAAATTTCAAACAAATGTGTCATCAATTAAATTCGCGTCGCTCAGACAATTTATTATAAGCATCAACTAATAATATATTGTGGATTTTTTAGGTGCTTCACAGCAAAATACTCGATCAATTTCTGAACTTTTTAAAGATTCACAGATGTATAAAGTTGCTTTAATGTACATGTCAACAAGATTGTTTTTAAATCTAACACAAATTTATGTACCTCTATATTTACATGAGACATTGCACATGGCTGCGACTTCTTTAGCTGTCATTCCATTAATTATGTATCTTAGTAGCTTCAAAGCCTCACTGATTATTGGTTATTTAAATAGGAAATTTGGTCGAAAAATTGCATTTGCAATTGGAGTAACTTTAGCTTTATTTTCCTGCGCAGCGATTAAATTTGGACAAGGAAATTTCTTTGTTTCCTATGGAATTTATCCGATAGCTCTCATGTTAGGTAAATACCTATTAAAAACAGTAAAAAATTAATCGAAAATAAATACTTAAAAGTCATTTAATGTTTTAGGAAGTGCTGGATCTTTTATGCTAGTTACAAGTCTTGGAATAACTGCAGATTATATTGGCGAAAAATCAGAAGGTGGAGCTTTTGTTTATGGTCTTATGAGTTTTACAGATAAATTAAGCAATGGCATAGTAGTTATTGTTATCCAGTTTTTGTAAGTATTGTTATAATTAGTTTCTTATTTTATTAAATATTATAATAACTATGTATTTACATATTTTATAATGGATTAGAACTTATTACATTAGAGGTTCAAGTTTTCAAACCATGTGAGTTTTATGTAATATTGTAGGAAAACTAAGGTGGAGAGCCCTGAATATTACAGTAATATTCTCACCTTTGTTTGTGGAGGAGCAGCCAGTTTTGCATTCTTAATACTGATCTTTATCAAACCTTTTCAACAATATTCTGGTAGGTATTTAATTGGTTATTCAAACTGAACCTTGAGAAATCTTTAAAACTGAACATTAAAAAATGTTTAATGTTACATACATTTAAGCTGTACAACATGCTGAATATTGAAAACAATTATATCAACCATGAACATTGAAGATTATCTTGAAAATAAAACTTGAGTAAATTTTCCTTGTTTCAGGTTATAGAAATTATAATCAAGAGCATTTAGATGATACTGCGTCAGTTCAAAGTTAAAAAAATTTATCAGCGAAAAAATTAATAGAAAAACAAAATTATCATCAATGATAATAATCTACATAATCAATAATCTACTTAAGCATTTTTAATAATCTCTATTCTATAAATTTTACAGAGATCGCATTGTTTATAACTTTTAACATTAATATTTTGTTATTTTTTTAAAAAATGTAATGATGCAGTATTGAATGTATTGTATGAATGAAGCTGGCTTCTTAACTGATTTACAATTATTAGTGCGAAAAGAATTTTAAAAAAATTATAATTATAATAAGCTTTAAAAGCACAATAACTTGATATATTTATATGCATTTATAAAATATAGAATGATCGAAGGCTTAGTTAATAGTTATACAGAGTTTGTATTATATACGAAAAGGGGACGAAATTTTTTGAATAAAAGTTTTATTTTATTTTTTTAACCACTGATAATTTATTCTATGTATTAATTGAAACAAGTTATAGTCTATCCCAACTTGTTTAACCAAATTTAGAAAATATTCATTATAATAAATATTTAAGCATAAAATAGTTAAAAATAATTTATATATTATAACAATATAGAAATGCCATTATAAACCCTTTTTTTTTCTTTTTTTACTATAGAAGAATTTTTCTTTATTAATTTGTTTCTCTCTCTCTCTCTCTTTGTCAATATTATTATGTTTTATTTTATATAATAAATCATAAAACAGTTTATTTATTTTGTTTAACAAAATTTTAAAAATTTCGTTGTTCTCAATCCAAATTCTCGGTTACTTTCCCTGTTTTCTGATACATTTTTCCCGGTTTGTTTATTCCTCATGTTAAAATTTGCAATTTCTTGTTATACATAATATATAAGCAGCACGAGTAAAATTCAGTAACAATAAGCGCCTAAATTTTTCAAAATTTTCCGGTTTGACGTATAAAAATATTCTAAAGATTTACAAAATTGGAGATAAAAGATTTGATTTATTTAGCAGAAATAAGGTAATTTTGTAAAAAAAAAACTTGTTTTCTTAAAGAAAGTAATTATAAATAATACTTAAAAAATACTTATATGGCATGAAGATATGCGTATATTTAGGTATTACTTAATTAATTCATAAGCCATTCATATGACATGAATTTCATATTCTTATCTCAAGTATATATATATTTATTAGTTTTTAATTGTTAAAAGTGAAGTGAAGTGAGGGAGTGAATAAATTATGACGACCAGTCCCAGTGTAACCTAACCTCCGTCACATGACTGCAGTCAGTGGAGTTTGACTTTGCTGGTCGTTTGTCGACCGTTTTCGTCTGTCAACCGTAAGAACGTTACATTAAAAGGTATATAACTATTTTGAAAGCTGGAATATTAAGTAATTAAGCAAGTGCGTTTAATTTCCTTTAAGATCTAAGACTAGAAATTATAGTTCAAGATGGCCGAGAAAGGAGTCCCATCGGGATCCTCGCCTCCAATTTCGGAAAGCCAGGATGCCGCGCAGCCTTTTCTTTCTAGTTTCATTTCGGAAATCGTTCGAAGTCCAGTGAATCTTGCCCTGGTGGCAATCATCGCCTTCCTCGTATACAAGATTATAAAAAGTAGAACACAATCGGAAGAGCCGGTAGTGCAATTCAAAGAATTACCAAAATTAAAACTAGACTTTACTCTCGAGGAATTGAAACCATATAATGGCACAAATCCAGACGGTAGAGTCCTGGTTGCTGTCAACGGGAGCGTTTACGACTGCACGAGAGGATCTAAGTTTTACGGCCCTGGTAAATATTGTTGAGACCAACCTCACTTTCTGCCTTGTCATCTGCTACATATCTTTTTTTTCTACACACCCATATCATTTGCGCTTCATTTCTAATTACATAGCTCATTTTTTACTATTCTTCAATATTAGAATTTTCTTTCTTTCGTTATTTTTAATATTTTTGAAATATCTCTGTAAAATGAAAATTGGGTGTATTTTTTTCGTCTCATTTTTTATTCTCTTTACGTAATCTATTAGCTCTAAAAATACATTGAATTGCGTTAATGACATAGCGATTTAATTCATAAGATTTTTTTTTGTATTTCAAAGCGAATATAAATGACGAGTATTATAATTTGCAAAGGGGACTTTTTCTACATTGAATTGATGAAAAGAAAATTATCGAAAAAGCGCATCTTTAGACAATGATAAATTTTTACTGTTATTTTAATTTTCCCATTGATGGTTTCAGATTTTTAGCAAAAGTTATTTTTGTTTTATTTGCAGGTGGACCCTACGAAGCATTTGGTGGCAGAGATGCCAGCAGAGGATTGGCTACTTTCTCAGTTTCTCCAGGAAAAGATGAATATGATGATTTAAGTGATTTAAACACTGCGGAAATGAATTCTGTCAGAGAATGGGAAGAACAATTTAAAGGTAATTATACTTTCAAGAAGATTCTTTCTAATATGCTCCAAAAAGATTAATTTATTAATTTCACAGTTAATCATAATATACGAATTTATTGCAAATATAAAGGAATTCATTTTTTACTCTTTTTATTTATAAAAATTTTATTTTTATAACATTAGAGTATTTAATTAGAAAAACTTAATTTTGCTTCCTCATAGAGAAAGTTCTGTTTTACCACCAAATTTTCTATTTCGAGTTATCAACATTTCTGGACGTTTCTCGAAACCAAAAAACATGTTTTATGGACATGTCAGGATGTGTGTGTGTGTCCATAAAACATGTTCCGACGAATATCTCAGAAACCATAAGTTATGATTTTTCCACTAAATTATAGGTCTCACAAGGGGTCAAAATATGATATGAGTTTGACCTCAATATAGCACTTCAAACACGAATCGATTGATTGTTTAATTAACCTTCTAGCTCAATTCTATTCAAAGTTATTTACTTTTTAAAGATAGAAAATTTAAATAAAAAACGTATTTTCCATATATTTTTAGCAATTTTATAATAACGTTTAAATGTAAGCATTTGATCTTTTTTACGCAATAAAAACGCATCGATTGACCATTTAACAAACCTTTTAACCTAATTATATCCAAAGTTATCCAATTTTTTAAAAAGAAAAAATTTCAAATTACTCGATTTTTTAAAGAATGTTGTTTTAAATTTTAGGCTGAACTTCAATATTTTTTTCAGTGAAGTATAAGTGCCTTAAGAAAGTATCTTTGGGGTCTTTCATAAATTACGTAGCTCGTCAAGGGAAGGGGGGGGGGTCAAGACATTTGCTACTCTAAGAGGAAAAAATAGCGCTAATGTATGGAATAGTGTGCTACATGGGGGGAGGGGGATCTAAATTTCCCAAAAAATGGGCTACGTACTTTATGGACGACCCCTTTTAAGTTATTATCGAATATTTTATTATTATACAAGCTGATGTTTCTTTGAATATTCAAAAAATTTTAAAAGCATTGTGTTTTGGAAAAATTTGTCTGCAGAAATGATTGAAATAGCCTCTATGAGGAAGCGTTGTGTTCTCGAGTTGAACAAAAAAAATTACTCATTTAAAGTAAACACTAAGATTGAACTTGACAGCTGTTTTCTTCATATTTTAAATCAAAACTCAATTTTAGGTTTTTAGATAGATGATGGTTTGTCCTCTATGATTTCTTAATATATTTAAAATTAAATTAATAGATAATCTAAAAATTTGCCAGTTTATGTAGTTATTCTTAAAATTATATTGTTAATTTAAAATGTAAAAATAAAACCTGAAGCATGTAACTTGATATTGTAATGCACTTGACGTTAGAAAATAAATTATACTCTAGAGAAAGAGAGATGACATGCAGATTTTATAAATACATAAATAAAATGCACGCAATTTTGTCACAATAATCTTATGATTTTATTCAAAGGGGTATATTTTTTAATGAATGGATTCTAATAATTTATTGATATTATAATAATAATAATAATAATAATAAGACTTGAAGGTGATAATAGATCGACTAACCCGTGCAGATATATTACTATTTTGAAATTAATTTGAATAAAGTTTTATTCCTTGAAAAGAAGGCTCTTCGATTTCACAATTTAAGAGGACTGGCCAGCTTTTGATATTGGAGTTAAGTTTAAATTAGATTGCGAGTGATTACTCATAAGTCTGTATGTAATTATGTTTGATCGATCCAAAATTAGTCGAGATAATGATATTCGAGAGGCATTTATTGTAGTGGATCAAACTTTCTTAAAATGAATATTTAATAAAATGAAAGATAAAAGGTAAAATTTACTCTGACAATAAATCGCATTGTAATTTGTATAAAACATTAGGTCAATGATCAAGGTCTGCACGACAGACGCAATAGTTTATTTGTTAAGTCAGTTTTTTCTTCATTTTCGTAATTCAAATAGTTAAAGACACTGAAATAATGGATTTTTTATTTTAGAGAGATACGATTATGTGGGAAAGCTCTTGAAACCTGGAGAAGCTCCAACAAATTATTCAGATGAAGAGGAAGAGGCAAGTCAACAAGAGTTACAAGAATCGCAAGAAAGTAAGAAAGAGGAAAAGCCAAAGTCAAAAGATGATTGACCGCTTGAAGCAATGTTGAGGGTGAAATACCTTGAAGTAAACACCACGCACATATTGTTAAAAAAATTTCAGAATTATTGCCTAAGAATACACTTGTGAACGTTTAGCTGGATATTTTACCACTTTGTCGCGTCATCCAATTATAGTGAAACTGCATTTGTTGAAAGTCAGATATCTATAAATATTTGAGAGTGTTGTTGCAGTTTAAAACTCGAACTTATAATTACAGTGAATCTATGTCAGTTAGTGTTTTACACGTGTACAAAAAATTTTCTACAGATACAAATTTTCTACGATTCTTACTTTTAAAACAGATAAAATCATAAGTCAAACAGATGCTGGGAACAAATAAAATTGCATGTTTACTTTTAAAAACGATGATAGTGATAAACGTGTCTCTAATTTTTGTACACTGTTGAAAAAATGTTGTGAGTATTGTTTTGATTTTGACGTATTAGACTATTATAATAGGAAAAGATTTATACAGCTTTTCTTGGATACTTATAATGCTTTCGCTTTGAGTAAATATCAAACCATTAATGTTTTGATTACTTAAAAATCTAATGATTTAAGTTTTAAGTTCATTTCCGATATACTTTAAACGTGTTTTGTATGATAAAAATTTACAATCTTTGAGAATTATTATACACTATAGATTAAATTTTTTGTACTCCTGTATATTGATACAGATTTCAATTAAATTGGTCAAATATCATACTAAATTATGGAAGAGGCAATGTTTTCGCTTATGATCTTGCTAAATTACTAAAATCACATTTACTTCTACACGCAAAGCGTTGATCGTGATAATTTTTATCCTTAGTTCCCGGTAACCGATGGAGCATTTTTTATAAAGCAAGGATGATCGCATTAATTTTTTACTAATTTAGAATACTGTTGAATTGAGAAGAATTAAGAACAGAGCGAAGAAATTTGAATGAATGTAAATTAAATTGCTACGCTCTGTCCCCTTTATTTCTCAAGTTATCATTTACTATTATAGTTGTTACTTTTATTCAAGAATGGATAGCTTTTTAAAGTGGATATTTCACTTGCAATAATCGAGAAAAAATAAGTTTTAACTAAAGTATAAATATTGTTTTTTATTTTTAGAGTAAAGAAAAGCAATCTAAAATAATACTATATATATTATAAACTGAATATTTAACGGGGGAAATAATTTTAAATATTTACAAATCTTCATATTTGGATAATTGTACAAACATTTGTACCAAAAAAGAATGAAAATTCTTTGCTTTAAAAACAATTTTACAACAACAACAAGACTGACGATTATATATGTAGAGGGAAAATATTGTTGAGGAAATTGTTTTAAAAAAAAGTATGGTAAAAAGTAACAGAAAAGAATTTATAAATACGTAGAGACTAAGCAAAAAGATTACAATGAAAAAATGTTGAAAGAGTAAAAAATGCTCTCCCTCAATTGTATCTTCTCCATCAGCTTGTCTTCATTTTAAAAACGTATATAGGTATCAATTAAGATAGCAGCTTTGTTATATGTACCTAAATTGCGTTATTTTAAAAGATACCTATAAGAATTTGCATTGAACGAGAGAAAAGCCAGGTGTAGATCATTCGGGTGAATTAACTACGTTTTGAGTTTTACCGGCTATTTACCCTACTTTTATTTAATTAATATCAAAAATTAGCGTGTAATGTGCGCATCTGCCAAACAAAAAATAAGCAAATGAATCGTTTCTCAGTGTAAAATTATTTTTGATGCTTATCCATGATGCTGCAATCATCAGTCAGAAAGTGAATATTTTCAGTACGAATTTAAAGTTTCGTTAATTACCATTTTTGCATTTATTACACTTTCCATTGCGAACTTCCACTTTATGTATAGTACTTGATTGCATTCATAATTAAGTTTTAATTCTACATATCACTAAATAAAAATCTGTCTTGTAAAATCAAACAAAAACGATGAGGAATGTACAATTTAATTTTATAATTATTGTACTTGACATCCCAAGAGGAAGTTAATGTTTTACTTATTAATGGTAGCCAGTTGTCGTTATATGTCGTGCTAAAAGGATATTTTAATTTTTGTTGATTAAATTGCTATTTCCATTCAAATAGATTTTGATTTCTGGACAAATTCCAATCCTTATTTTTCTTTTACAAAGCAAAACTTTCAGACTGCAATTGTACGTTATCACGCTTTTTTAGAGTAATAAAACGAGAAAGAAACAAAATATTTTTTATTTTGTTAGTAGGGTATGTGCGTTAGGCTTTATGCGCTACAAAGGCTATAAAATTTCCTTTTTGTCAGCGTAAAAAGAGGGAATCGTCTAATCAAAGTTATGTAAAATAACAATGATTATTTCAACATCAAATGAAAAATGTATATGTTATTTTCAAGTCTATATTTATAATAAAAGAATAAATAACAACCTAAATTGGACTTTTAAGTTTTCTTTTAGATTTTTAACCTTAAGTATAGACATTTCTTTTTTCATTTTTAAAAAGATTGAGGTTTTCATAGTCCAATTTAGGTAGTTTCAGCTTTGAAATTACATATTGTACATGATTTTAAATATTAAATTGATTTTTTACAGCTTAAGTCGCTCTTTTTTGTAAAAACTTCCAAGATAAAATAGTCATAATTATTTTGTTTTATAAAGATGATTAATTTTAACATTTAAGCACGATTTTATAATTTTAAGGCTTAATTTAATATGAAGAGTTTTAAATTTAGAACCAGTTGATTTGAGATATGTACACACTTGGATCATTCTAAAAGAAATGATAATTAAATTGCATGCTAGAATATTACATTAATCTCAGGTTTTCTAAAATTATCCAACAACCTACTCTAGATGATTTTCGCTGAATAGCTAAAAAGTATAAATTAATTTTTAAAAAAATGTTAACTCTCGTAAAGTAAATTAATATCTTGGTGAGTATTTACAAAGGAAGTGTGCATCTTTATAAACTGCTGAAGCAGGCCTTGGCTAACGTTTGCTGAGCATAAAGGGAGAAAGTAGTTAGAGGAGTGTGGGCACCTAGAGAAGGTGTATAAGAATACAGATCTCACAATATAACTAGTCAATACTAATTGTTAATCTTTCTAACAAGATGTCAATCTCAAGTCATTTTGCGGGCCTTTTATTATCGCATTACTTTCATTATTTTCTTTCGCCACAAGGGTTCTTTAAACGTCAAGTCGTTAAATAAACGATTCGTATATTTATAAATTCAATTATAATTATTCTTGAATCAAGAATATAATAAATTATTGAATTGAGCCCTTTAAATTATCTTAAATAATAATTAAATTTTTTCTAATATCTTCTATGTCAGGGGTCGTTCATATGAATTATACTTAAAACGGTTTCAATCCTTTTTACCCCCTCCTTCCTCCTTGTAAGATAGCATAAGATTTTGATAGCCTCTTCCCCTAATCAAAGTATTGCATAAGATGCATTAAATATTTAAACAATAATACTAAAGTAAAATACTTTAATCATAAAAATAAATATACGCATGTTTCGTTTCATACCTATACTGATATTATTAACTTATCTAGGTATTTCAAGATCTAAATTGTAATCGCGTTTTTTATTATTATTCATCAGATGACCATGGGACACACAGCCCAATCGGATATTAAATTAATGATAGGTATATCACAAATTTGCTTTACAGTTTTGGTAAATCTTGCGCACGAATTCAACACCCTAATTATAGATGTCACCCAGTGGCGTGTTCAAGGGGTAGGAGTCATGTCCCCCTTTAAGCCATAGATTTACATGAGAGAGAATGAAATAGCATAATGCAGTATATTACTATCTTTCTCTCGCATAATGATCTTGTCATGTGTTTGATTGAAAATTATCTTATTCTTAAATATTAATTTATAAGTTGAACTTAACTTGTCATTGCTATAAAACATCAAAAAAGCTTGAATTTCTTAAGATCAGCACAGCCCCTCTTGTAAGATTCACTAAGAATTCTCAACCGCCTTCCCCCTAGACGCGTCTTAAGTATAATTTATGGATGGCCCCTAATGATAATCTAAGCATTTAAATAATTTGAGCAAAATTTACAACGCGCACACTTCTTATTTCCTTTCTTTTATAAAGTTGCCATTTAACTTTTAGGGTCTCTTTCTTCTAAGTGTCATAAGTACTTATTAAAATACATAAATTAAACCCCTACAACGACAAAAATGTTCTGTTTATTGGCTGATTCAACTCTTTTACATAAAGTGTACATTTTTAACATATATATGTATATTTGTCAAAGTTGTTATTCGTTTAAAAATGATTCATAATTTAAAGATTACAATTTGATCTTTTCTTCATTTCATTCTTTTTAAATCTACCAATCGCCTGTTAAAATAGATACAAATTTATAATAAACCTTAGAATAAACATTTAGTGGAAAATTATTTTATTGACAATAATTCTATTGACCTGGCCAACACAATCGTAACAATCTTTTGTTTATACTAAGGTTTTATTCTTCTATGACAATAAAAGTCAAGGAATACCTCCCCTCTGGAACCTTAGATTTATATATGAGAGCGAGAGAGATATCACTATAGTGCTATCTCTTTCTCTCTCATATATGACCACCCCCACAGACTTTGTCTAGATCCGCCCCTGATTAAAAATGTTTCAATATTTATTTTATTGTCTTAAAAAAATAGATTATTATATTATTAATAATATAATAATAATACCATAAATGAGATTAAAATAAAAAATTCTAATATTAATAATAATGAAAAGAACCAAAATAATTAAGTACATTATTTAAAATGAAAGTGTCGAAAATGATTTATCCTCTTATGTTTCACTTAATTTTGAAACAATTGAAATGAGGTTAGATCAGGCAGTATTGTTTCCAAAGGTGCAAAATGTACAAGTAAAACTTTATTAATGACCTAAAATATTCAAGTGTTTAATCAATTGACGTTTAGTTTATCAAATCTCAAACAAAAGATTATCTCAGGAGAGGCATAAATTAGATTTAAAAATGCATCGCTTACATTTAATGTTCTACACAGACGACATTATTTATGTTGCATCTGTATTTATTGTGCACTAAATTGTATATAATTTATCAATTTTTCAAATCGTTTACCTTGCATTTTATAAAAGGCGTTAAAACGTATTATTTTATTAGTTTTCTTTTATTCAGACATGACATTATGTATGTTCTCAGTGTTTTCAGTTTATGACATTTCGCCGCAGAACAATTTTTTATTTCAAATTGTCTTCCAGTACCGTACTTACATTACTACCAAATGATTCTATCGAATTTAAAAACAGATTTAATTCATTCTTGTTCTGATTTTCAAAAAGTTGTATAAGAAGTTGAATTCATTTATGATTATAATAACTTTGGGAGAAATTAGATTGAAATGATGGTTTTGTTAAAAGATATTAAATAAATAAAAATTAGAATCTTAAGGGAGAAAATGATAAGTACGTCAGTAACATTTCGACGTGTCTTTAGAAGTACGACGTTTACAGCATCGCAACGTATAGACCAATAACATCCCAGATTTTGATCACGTGATCCTTTCAACCAATCGGTTGAGTGTTCTAAATTCCCGGCGCCTGTGAGCTAGTCCGACATTGCGTAGATCATCAACAGCAGTCGCCATTTTACTTGTACTGATATTCGTGCGGTGCGGAACTCTTGTGTTCGCTTCCCTCGCGATTCCTTATCGCCCGCGGTGGCCGGCTTGGAACCGATTAATTTGATCGAGTTCGTCAAGTCGCGTACAATTTCTGTCGAATGTACGAGAAAAGCTGCCCAATCTCGCGGTGATTTCGCGCGCCCGTCGTGCAGTGCCAAGGCGAGAGAAGAAGACAGAGGAAGGAAGATGGTGATGGTGCCAGCGGGCCTCGAGAGCGATATCGTCGCTGCGAGGTAGCGCCGTGTGCGCAGCCAGTCAGCCACTACTCGAGTTTGACGACCAGTGTCCAAACTAGTGTCGAGTACAGTTTTTCGAGTTTTCTCCCTGATTTTGAAGAAGAGGAGCCGTGCGCGTTCGAAAATACTGTGCGCAAATTTGCCCAAGGGGTTATACCCCGACGATGCCCAATGGTTGACCGTCTTGTAAAGCGTGTTCGGGGACGCTCCATGCGCCGCGGCTCTCATTGCTGTTATTATTACGCCCGCGACCATGCGAGAAAAGCAGTGAATTTTCGTCATCCCGTTGAGGTTGTCGTCGAGGTAGTGTTGTTTTAGTGCAGTTTCCCAGTGTATACGTGCGTGCGTGCCTGCATGTGCGTACGTGCGTGTTCGCCGATCTGTTAGTACGGAGAGTAAACAGCCCTGAGAAAAGCTAACCCGCGGAGACATGGCCGACCACCTAGTGGACGGCCCGCCGAACAAGCGGACCAAGCTCGCGGATCCTTTTCAAGGGCCCTCGGATTCTTCAGGTGAGCAGGTCCTTTCTACTTGCCACGCGTCTTCTGCAGGTTCAGAGATGCGCGACTAACCTACAGAACGAGCACACGTCTAAAAACGTAGCGTGCACGTCCATTTCCCGCCCTGATAAAACCCGGCAGCAAAAGGCGCAAGTCAATCCTTTTGACGCGAAACCTCTGAGCAAAGTCGTCCACCTTCTTCTGGTCTTCAACATTATAAAAAAAGTCCGTCCCGAGACGTCTCTCATCTCTGCTCCGCTACCAATTTAGATTCAAAACGTCAAGACTCCCTTCTCAACAGTGCCGACATACTTCTGTCAAAGTTCACGTCCCACATAATATTTACTTCAAAATATTTCTCCATAATGTTTTTCTCCTTTCTCATCAAGTGACCCACAATATCATCTTTTTTTATTTGACAGGATAGTTACACTTGAAAATTCGAGTATTTTTTCAATATAAATTCTTTGTCAACATTTCGTTTATTTAAATTTGCAACACAAGCAACGTGATATTTAATTCAATTTTAAGGGAAGTTGTTTTCATTTAAAGATTTAAAGCCCAACCATTGAAAACAATATTTTCAAATTTGTGTAGAAAGTATTGTGTTGTTTTTTGAATTTTAATATACATGTTTTGGATGAATACAACATTTTTTTCAAAATGTAATTTATTTAATTTCACTTTTTTCTTTTTAATTAAAATTTTAGAAGAAAAAAAAGACAAAGGTTTACTAAACATCAATCAATTTCTATAATGAATTTGAGTTTTTTGGTCTTTCTTTTTAAAAAAGCAATATTATTTACACAAATTTATTCGTGAATGAATATTTTGTAATCATGTTCAACTACTTTTGTAAATTTTGTTTAAATGTCAAGTAAATGTTATTAGTTTCTATTCATTTTGACAAAATGTTAATATTTGTCAGTATTTTAAGGAGAAAAACAAATGTTAGCTTATACTTTTATATTTTGGAGTTTTATAAAAATAGGTGTCTCTATTGTTTTTGGCGATAATATACTTAATTACTTTTATGCATTTGTAAAACAAAATTTAAAATCAACCCAGAAAATAAATATACTTTGCTCAAAGGTATCATAAAAATTTATCAGTGCCATATGCACTCCAATAACTGAAACATTTACTTATTCCTGTTATTTTTCTTTGTTTCTGTAAAATTGTTATGTGTCAGTTTTGCATCTTTTGCATGAACGTTTTTCACTTACACCTCTCAATTTCAGAGTAGATTTTTCCATTTTCTTTCTATATTTTAACTTTTAGATTTGTTGTAGTGCATGTTGTGTGCATGAGCATTAAAAGCAATATTTGAGTAAAAAGGATTTTTTTACTCGCATGTGCTACGCACTAACCACTCTATATCTGTTTTATACTTTCTTCCTAATTGGTCTTTACTAATCGTTTGGACAATCGTTAAAGTTATAAATCATTTTTATTTATATTGAGAGAATCTTTTTACACAAACGGGTGAATAAAAAAGAAACAGCAAAGTACTTAGTTTTATGATATATCAAAACAAGAGGTTCACACTTATTTAAATGAAAATTAATTGTATCTGAGTTGCAGAAATGATTTTTTTTTCGAAATATTTTATTTTAATTGAGAAATAAAGTTTTTATCTTTGTTCAAAATCATAGTTTATCAAAGTGTTATTTACAATTGTTTTCAAATATTATGTTGCCAAAGTCGTATTTTTAATTCTTGTTTTAATACTTTTACTTTAAAATTGACATGTTTGAATTTAATTCAACAATATAATTATATTTGTTTGAGATTCTGATTCTTTTTTTAATTGAAATATTTTAAGCTTAGAATCTCAATGCTGAGTAGGTATCTTTAAATGTTTGAAGAAGCAAGTTTAAATTATTTGAGTCTGAAAATTTCCATAAAAAATTTTAATTTAATAAGATTTTGAAAATTTAGTTTGAGAGTTTGGTGATTAGAAGGAAAACATGCTTTTCCACGTGCTTTGACAGTTGCTGTCAAACGACACGTGATAGTTAAGAGCGCTAAAATTTGAAAGATCTGTTTCTGTGACTTGGATACATAATTCTGAGAAAACAATTTATAAAACTTCTTGCACGGTCTTAAATCATAAAATGTGATATATGTAGTGGGTATGGCGCCTCTAATGATGCACCATGCTTATACAAACTACGGGGGAGGTGGCAGTGGTAACATACAACAAATGCAGGGCCTGCCACAACAACTACATCAGCAACAGCTGCAGCAACATTGGAACAACCATACTACGCAGAAAAGAAGTAAATATTAAAAATGCAAAAAATGCTGCAACAAATTTCAAGCACTGTCACATTGTCCATCCATGAAATCATTCACCAATGTCATTGATCCTAGAATCATTTGAAAAAGACAAAATCCAATTTAAAGCAGTATGTTTTATTTTAACTTCAACTACTTATTCGTGTAACGTTTTTTTTTTCTCTTTAAAAAAAAACAATAAAATTCGTCGATTTTTCTATTTACTACAAAATCTAGATAATTGTTCCATATTTATAAGAAAAACATTAAGATTAAGTTCGTTTTTAGTTAATTTTGTTTAACTTATTTACATTTATTTTTAATTATCATAATTCATTTTTATTGTCAGTCATTTTAATAACAACTCATTTTTATTATAAATTTGTAATTCTTTAGTACCTTTTTACTTTTCTACAAGCAATAACCTAGTACTTTTTTATTTGTTGAGAATCGTCAGAAAATATTAATTTCAAGTTTATAATTGTTTTTCCGTTACGTGTGGACGATTGACCAATGAACAGTGTTTTGAAGAAGCATTGCAGAAATTAAGTGATTTTATAAACAAGTCTTGAGACATGCGACAGACATACATAGAGCTGTGATTTATAATGTGCGAATTAAAATTATCTGTAAATGAAAAATTAAGGATCGTATTTTCATTATGTCTTCTTATGTGCGTACAATGGGGGATTTATTAAATTACTGGTTAAACAGGTGAAGGGTCATATTTAAGACAAGCTCTTAATTATTATAGTTTTACTTTTCAAACAAAGTTGTAAAAAATTTTGAAATTCAATACCTTTTCGTATGTCTTGAACTTTACTATTACCTTAATTCTAAATTTAGTAAAAAATTAAACAACTTTTGTTATATTACATGTCTACTCGGATGTTATTCCTTTCCAGTATTATGATGTATTTTTATAACTTTGTCAGCGTAATTAAAATAAAATAGAGATTGTTGTAAATATGTACTAATTCCCTTTTGCTTTATCAAATAATGTACAATTTGTTATTTTTTTACTTTTCCAATTTTTCTCTTTTAATAATAATAATAATAATAATAATATATATATATATTGTAGGTACGTATTGATGATATCTTAAGGAAAATTAATTTTATCTCTGTAGTTTCTCTTTTTTCTGTTTCCACACTTTTCTCACTGTTTGGTGTGGTTTTTAATTTACATATACTTGTCCTCCAAGAAAAATATGTGCTCTAGTGAAAATATACATCTTCATTTTATTAAAAAGAATTGTATCAAATTTTACTCGAGATTATATAAAAATTAAGTAATTAGGACTTGAATAAACCTTTGTAATTGGCTTGAAATAGAAGTGCATTTGTGTGTTTAATCGGTTTCGTTCTATTTTATTTTATATTTGTTCTTCATTCTTGTACTGTCTCTCCCAAGTGTATGTTTTATTATGTTTAATTAAATACATAAACAATCTTGTGAAACACTGATATTTAACACTTTTGAATTTTTTATCAATAATTTAAATATCCAAATGTTAAAATATGAAAAGACTATAAATAAATAAATAATTTAAAATTATATATTGATAATTCAATTAAAAGATTGAAAATTAAATAAATTAAATGACAAAAAATTAATATAATTACATTCAAAATTCAATGTTAATGACATCAAGTTAAAGTCAATTAGTATTTCGGTACAATTAAAATTAATGCATTTTAGTTCTAATTAATTGTCTCATCAAGATAATGTAAATTAGTTCCTTCAATAAAAAATTGAGGGGGTCCATGCAGTAACACATTAAGCGCGCCAACTTTTTATTTTCTACTTATAGTATTAGTCAGACAGTGTATTAGTTTACATGCTTTGTCTGACCTTTACTGTAAGTAGAAAAAGCAAAATTTGCGCGCCTAACGTGTTATTGCAGGGTACCCCTCAATTGTAAATGATAATTTGATAAATTAGATTTGGTGGCAAATTTTGTATAAGCATTGCAGTGAGTTATTTTATAAATTTAAGTTAAACTGTTTCATGTAGTTTGAATAAATGAATTCAATAAAATTACTACTTTTTATCTCTTTGCATGATTCTGTACAATTTGCCATCAGTAGCTTTGCTGCTTTTCTGTAGTTAAGCACGATTTTAGAACAGGTCATGTTTTATTATAGTGTAGAATGTTCTCTTTTAAATTTTGCTCATGTGGTGTATGTCTCATGTCTTAGTTTCTGACATGTTTAATTATTTTTATGTTACTCTTATATACTTATATAATTTTACACGTTTTTTTTTCTGAATTTTTTTCAAACAAATTTTTGCATTCATGTTTGGTCAGTCGTGAGTGCGTATCACCCAATTTGTATTATTTTTAAAAACTAAAATAATATGTTTTTTACTTGTGATTATTTCTTCAAACTCACAGAAATAATTTTTGTTTTCAATCACGTATTTGTTGTTTTTCTTTTCTAATAGGATTAAATATATTTAATTGATAATGATAAAAAGTGATAAAATTGACAGAAATAAATAAATTTTGACCCCAAAAAAAAAAGAAAGAATAGAAAACGAGGAAAGTGAAAAATCAAGTAAAATTTTGAATTTTGGTGTCGGTACTAACCTCATATACTTATACAAAAAATACTAATGCTGTGTCGGACTCTTTGGTACATCATGCACTATCACAAATATTTTTAGCAAATACTTGATTGGATGTACTTGTTGCTTTATATTTTTACAGTATTTTGTACGAGGCTGTAAAAATTAATTAGAGAACGACATTGTAGATGAAAATTTTTATAAATCCAATTTCTAATACAATTTTTTTTGTCTAGTTGACTTGTTAAATTTCAATCTATTTTCATTGCTCGAAAATACTTTGTATTACAATAATCTTTGTAATTGTAGTTTTTGATTTAAATTTTAACACAATTTGCGTCATGCGTCTCGAAATCATATTCAAACGTTTGTATTAACAATTGTGTTGACTTGAAATTTTCTTTTGTTTTCAATTATATTAATGTTTTTCTTTGAATTCTCAGATTATATGACAAACACTGAATTTGATCTTGAAAATGAACTTCCTGAAGATCTTTTATCTTCTGCATCCTGGGGTTCTACGATTGAAAGTGCGAAACCTCCGGCGACAGGTCCTGGCCCAGGTCAACAAAACGGAGCACTTGACAATGAACTTCGACAGCATGTACAACAACAACAATTATCACATCATCTCATTCAGCAGCAGGTAATACAGATTTTAATTATAGATTTCTGTTTATAATTAGTTGATTTTTGTTTAAATTGTCTATTGAACTCGAAAAATGTGAGCATTTAACTCAATTTCAAGTCAAGTTTCACTCTAAGAATGTACAGTTTTTAAATATGAAATTGATTAAATTTTGAAAATAGGGAAACAAAAATATGGTAGCGAATTCGCTGGTCATGGCTGCTGGAAGTTTGGGCAGTAAGAGTCCAAATATGCAGTCACCTCCCAATGTTTCGGTCTCCAAAGGAGTAGTTGATCCTCAAATGGTGGTGAGTCTTGGAAATTTACCAAGCAGCATAGCAAGTTCTCTTGCCAACAACCAAATATCTATCGCCAATTCGATGGGAGGACTTCAATCATCAATGAGCATGTCTGGAAGTAATCCGACAATGTCAATGCCAGGTGCAATGAACTCGGGACTAGTTATGACGAGCAGCGTTACAGGGAACAATAATATGGGTGGCATGGCAGGCGGAGGATTAATCGTTGCAAACAGCTTAAACAAGCAACCATTAAATACGGTACTGTTTGATTAATTTTATATTTTCCTTTTTTCAATTTGGTGACATTTTAAACATTGCTTCAAGAGACATTTAATTGCCAGTTTAATTAGAGAGTGAACAAATTAGTAAAATAAGACCATTATTTTCAGGTGACAATGATGAGTACGAATGCCCAAGGTATTCATCATCCTGGTGGACCTCATGGCGTGGGTCAAATGCAAAATGGACCAGCAATGATGAATCCAAGAGCAGTTGCGTTGCAGCAGCAACAACATATGGTGGGAGCAGCGAGAGGTCCAAGTCCCCATCAGCAAGTTCATCAAGTTAACATAGTCGGACAAGGACCAAGAATGCAAGCGCCACCTACTATG
This sequence comes from Ganaspis sp. Gsp50, assembly GCA_011057455.1. Taxonomy (NCBI): domain Eukaryota; kingdom Metazoa; phylum Arthropoda; class Insecta; order Hymenoptera; family Figitidae; genus Ganaspis; species Ganaspis sp. Gsp50. The sequence goes on along the minus strand of WNHD01000282.1, from coordinate 103,475 downwards.
GCAAACATGGCAAATATGGGCCAGATGGGTGCTTCAAGTCCATATGGATACGGCTCACCAGGCAATGGACCAGGTCCCAATCAGGTAAATGTGGGCACTCCCAATCAGGTGGGAGGAGTCGTCGCTCCTCAACAAAGAGGTATGGGCACCAATATGGCGGCGATGCAAGTGAATAGATTCGGCGGACCGGGGGGACAAATCGGATCAACGAACGTTGTCGGAGGCCAAGAAGGAGGAATGGCTCAACAAGCCCAAGCACCTGCACCTAGTCCAGCTCAGCCACAATCAGGAGCTCCGAGTGGAGGACAACCGGGTCCTCAACAAGCTACGCAAGGACAAATGCCAAGTGGTCAACCAGGTGCTGCTCAGCCGGCTGTCGACTCTGAGAAAAGAAAGTTGATTCAGAAACAACTTGTTCTGCTTTTACATGCGCATAAGTGTCAACGTCGAGAGAATCAGGCAAACGGTGAAGCGTGGCATTGCTCGTTACCTCACTGCAAAATGATGAAGAATGTGCTAAATCACATGATAACTTGTCAGGCAGGCAAGAGCTGTGCTGTTCCACACTGCAGTTCATCTAGACAGATCATCTCTCATTGGAGGCATTGTTCACGAACTGACTGTCCCATTTGTTTACCGCTGAAACAAGCCGATGAAAATAGACACGGCAATTCTGTACCAGCAAGTGTACCTCAACCGACAACACAACCCAATCCGAGTCCATTGGATATGAAGCGAGCATACGATGCTTTGGGCATTCAGTGTCCAACAACTACTTCCAATTTATTACCAGGTCAAAGTGTTAATAGAAATGTAAGAATGGCAGGGCCGGCAATGCAAGCGCCCCCTGGTACCATGTCAAATATTAGAATGACACAACCTCAAGCTGGGCCAGGACAATCTGTTATTGGAACGGGACAACAGCAAGTTGTCGCTCCTAATGTATCACTACCCCTCAGTAACGATCCCAGTGCAGTTACAACCCCTGGAAATCAATCTACTCCGTCGGCTTGTCCAACTGCAGCCGCAGCAGCTGCTGCTGCAAATATTCAGCAGACTGTTAGTATGCAACAACTGTTTGGTTTGAATGATTCCGGGCAACCGGGGATTCTGGCCGATAACAGACTTGGTAATGTACAGCTTCCACCTGGTCTTCAAGCAGGACAAGTAACAGCGACGCCTGTTCAAGGGACGAAGGAGTGGCATCAATCCGTGACGCCAGATCTCAGGAATCATCTTGTTCACAAGTTGGTCCAAGCAATATTTCCGACTCCCGATCCACAAGCGATGCTAGACAAGAGAATGCATAATCTAGTTGCATATGCAAGAAAAGTAGAAGGTGACATGTACGAAATGGCCAATTCAAGATCCGAGTATTATCATCTCTTGGCGGAAAAGATTTATAAGATTCAGAAGGAACTTGAAGAGAAGCGCCAAAAACGTAAAGAGCAGCAGTTGCAACAACAACAACAACAACAACAACAGCAGCAACAACAACAGCAGCAGCAGCAGCAACCTCAACAACCAGGTGGCAGTGGTGCTGGATTGAGACCTTGTGCTCCACCCGGAGTAGCTTCTAATGTTCAACCTCGAGCAGTTGGAGCTGTACCTCCAAATTTGAGGAGTCACTCGCCAAGTATGGGACAATTGGGAATTTCTAGTATTGGCATGCAACATAGTCGAATGCAATTTCCACAACAACAGGCCCAAGTCCAGCAAATTCAACATCAACAGCAGCAACAGCAACAAACTCAACAGCAGCAACAGGCAATGCTCGTTGGACCCTCGGGACCCAGTCCAAATGGACAATCTGCTTCCAATCCCAATATGGTTTCGAATCCAGGTTTGAGTCCTTTTGGACAACCTCAAATGTCCCAAGCGAATTTAACAACCACGACTTCTTCAGTAACAACTAGTCAATTCCCGACAACTAATGGAACAGCTAGCTTACCCAATAGCTCTCCTGTTCAAAATCAACATCAATTCTCCGACATAATGAAGGTCAGGTTAGCTCAAGCACAAGCTCAAGCACAGCAGCAACAGCAGCAGCAGCAGCAACAACAACAACAACAACAACAGCAGCAGCAGCAGCAGCAAAATCAACAACAGAGTCAGCAACAACAATCTCAACAGCCGACCAGCACTGCTAATCAAAATGCTAACTCGAGCTCATTACCACAAGCTCCTTCACCTTTCAGTGGTATGACACAAAGTAATCAGAATCAACAATTTCAAAATAGTCTATCAATGTCAGCCTCTACTCCCGGTGACAGTGGCATTGCAGCATCCACTCCTCAAACCTTAGCACCATCTGCATCCAGTGGTCCCAGTCCAGGGCCCGCGCCATTGACAAATGGACCACAATCCACGACTTCCACTCCTAATACTCCTTTGGTACCTTCATTAATGACTCCTAATCAGAACGTTTCATCCGCTAATCAAACACCTCCCCACCCTGCAACAACACCATCTCCTGCTGGACTCGCAAGTTTAGGCAAAGGAATGACATCTCAGGAAAGGGCGGCACTAAACGCACCCAGAAGCTCGTCCATGTCTTCTCAAATGGCTGCCATTACAGCTGCCCTTGATCGTGATAATTCTCCTAGTCCTCCTACAAACAATAACAAGGGTAAGCTGGATTCCATCAAAGAAGAAAACATCAAGATGGAAATAAAACAGGAAGATGGTGCTGAAAATCACAGAGTAGAAGGAGGAAAGGGTAGCAACAGCGAAATTTCCATTAAAACTGAGATAAAGACCGAGCCTATGGATGAGACATCAGATGAAATGACTATTAAAGAAGAGCCTACAGGTACCATCAAAGATGAACCAGTTACTCCCATGTCGAGTCAGGACACTGCTGTTTCTGATATCAAACCCATTGTGCCAGAGCCGATTCAATCGACTGGAACTTCCAGTGACAAGAAAAGATTGTGCTTATTCAAGCCAGATGAATTGCGACAAGCACTCATGCCCACTCTGGAAAAATTGTATCGACAGGATCCTGAATCCTTGCCCTTTAGACAACCTGTTGATCCTCAAGCTTTACGGATTCCCGATTACTTTGATATCGTGAAAAAGCCAATGGATTTGTCAACTATCAAGCGCAAGTTGGATACAGGACAGTACAGTGATCCTTGGGAATACGTAGATGATGTGTGGATGATGTTCGACAATGCCTGGTTGTATAATCGCAAAACGTCAAGGGTTTATAAATATTGTACAAAGGTAAGACCTTTTCTTTTCTACTATTTTCTGTCTACTTGTTCACTGCAAGTCAAATATGCCTATCTTTTTCTGATACTTTACAAGTTACTTATTTTTTTAAGAACAAAGCAGAAACTACCCATTTTTGGTAATTGTTTGCAAATGACGTAATTACTATACAAAACCTACGTAGTTGCGACTCTTTCAAACAGTTTTGAAAGATATGTAGTTTTGGCTCTGTTTTTAAGTAACTTCTAAAGTAAAAGAATAAGAAATTGTCATCTTTTATTTTTAATCGATTTAAAAGTACAGTATTGTTGAGAAATGTCTTCCCAGTCCGATCTTCATTATCTTAACGGATTTCAAATTCCGCAGCTTGAAAATTTGAATTTTTGTCTCAACATTCGCCCATTTATCCAAATTCCAAAGAACAAAGTTTATCATTTTTGTTGTTGTCTTTATCTTACATTGTTTTCAGTGTACACAAGCTCATATTTATCAAAATTTAATTAATTCTAATATCGGTGATGAAAAATTTAACATATTTCTATAGTTTTGCCCCATTTTTTAAGTTCTGTCACTTATTTTATTGATCCAAGCTTAAATGTATCAAAAAGATGATGAATTTTAATTTTAATTGATTTCTATATCAACTTATAATGTTAAAAAATCCAAACTTGATACATTCAAACTTGAATTACTCTATTCGGATCTTCATTTTCATGAAACAGGAAAATAAGTTTGCAGGAAGAGACTTTAGAAATGCTTTGGCCTAATCAAATTTTATATGACATTTGTCTATAAAAGTGTCTTTTAATTGATTACGCTACATTAAATTGGCAGGATAATTAACCTGATTTGATTTTTGTTAATTCAGGTCAGTCACCTGTTCTACAAAAAATTCTTTTTGATTAATTAATTATTTATTTTAAATAGTTATAACTATAGTATAAATGATTTCTCAATTAAAATTATTCTTTCAATTTTTCAGTTGTCAGAAGTCTTTGAACAAGAAATTGATGTTGTCATGCAAGCTCTAGGATACTGTTGTGGCAGAAAATACACCTTCAATCCTCAAGTTCTTTGTTGCTATGGAAAGCAACTTTGCACAATACCAAGAGATGCAAAATACTATTCGTATCAGAACAGGTCAGTTATAGTTTTCATTTGGTTGAAATTGTAAGACTATTTAGCATTTCTAGAATTATAAATTGTTAGACCTTTATTCTGTATACTATCTATTCACACTTGAAGTGATGTTCAATTTATTTTGCTTGGAAAATAAATTAAAATTGTGACAGAGTTTTATATGAAAAATCGAATCGAAAATTATTTTATAAAATTTGTAAATATGAAAATGTGCCTCTAAAATATGCTGTATTGTAAGTTTGGAGAAGAAAAATATTTTTTATTTTTATGATTTCGAAATTTGATTGTAAATGGAAATAATCAAATAGCAGTATGTTTCTTTTTTTTTGTAATATATAATATACCGTAACACTTACAGAACAGAGGTCAATTGACAATTTAGATTAAAAATTGTGCATGTTAAGGAATAGATTAGAGAAATTTGTTATTTCCTCAGTAGTTGTGTGTTCCCTATATGGTAAATATTTTTTGGGGTATTAAAAAAAATAATTTAAATTTTCTCTACATTTTTGACGTGAAACTTATTTGCCAGTTATAGGCAAATGCCAGGACCTTTCATTTGCCAGTTGATTGTTCTCAACACTGAGCTACGCAGGGTCTATACATCCTTCTTTCACAGTTATTATTACCCATTATTACTGACTGAGTTTCCGAATTTTCAAACGCGTCGATCAAGTAGGTATCTTGTTCACTAACCAAGCGTATGTTACATACGATTGACAAATAAGTTTGATTTCAAAAATTCTGAGAAAATTTGAATCACTAAACTAACATAGCCGGAAAGGTGAACATAACTATGAAAGAAAGATTTATGGACCCTGCGTAGCTCAGTGCTGAGAGCTCTCAACTAGCAATTGAGAGGTCCTGGGTTCGTACCCAGCGCAGTTGATGTTCAAAATTTTTTCACAGTTTTCAATGTTTGAAAGAGCGCACTTGGTATATTAGTAACACTTGGTATTTAAAGTGTTATTTAACTGCATGCGCAATATTAAATTGGCAGGATAATTAACCTAAATTGGTAATTTCAATCAATTGAGGTCAGTCACCTGTCCTACACATGATAATTAGTAATCCTGTAAAATTAGTTTTATATTATCATTCTTTTGTTTGATTAATTTAACAAATCTTTACATATATTAAGTACAAATAGGCACAGCACTCTCCAATGAAACTATAATTTTTGTTTCTATTAGAATATTAAAAGAATATAATTTATTTGGCGTATTATTTCTAACAAAGCACTATTCTCTTTATATGTTTCCTTCGCTCTACGGGTTACGTACGTGCACACAAATTCTTGTTTGCTGCTTGCTTCTTGTGTTGCCTGCGCCCCTTGCTTCTTTTCGACTCTACTTCCGCATCACGAAATTTGGTTCTTCAACACCGGACACCTGAATAATAATTATCCTATGAAAAACAAATTTATTGACAAATTAATATTTTGAAAAAAAACAAACAAACAAAATTATTGTAAACAATAAAATTACACGGATCAATTCTTTGGAAACAACAAATTAAAAACATATCTAATTGGCAAATATATATTTAAAAAAAATGTTGCATGTCATTTTTCAAAAACACTATATTTCCATAATTGGATGCACGAACAAAATATGGACAATTGGGCACAATCTTTTGGATTCGCGTATGACACTTGTACAAAATTGATGAATGGTGTGGATTTGAAAAATTTGACATTAAATAGTCTAAAGGCTTATGGTCTTGTTTCCGACAGATACACCTTCTGTCAGAAATGTTTCAACGACATTCCCGGTGATACTGTGACGCTAGGAGATGATCCCACGCAACCTCAGACGTAAGTTTTTATTGTAGTCACAATAGAATATCGTTAATGAAAAGTAGTTTGACAGTTAATTATATTTTCTCTAAATACAGTGCCATCAAGAAGGAACAATTCCAAGAGATGAAGAATGATCATTTGGAGTCGGAACCATTTGTCTACTGTACAGACTGTGGCAGAAAAGTGCATCAAATTTGTGTCCTCCATATGGAAAATATATGGCCCCTAGGGTAAGTTTAAAAATTGCAAATTTAAATAGAGTAATTACAGAATTTTAATGTTGGGTTGTTATAAACTTGACAAAACCTTGTCATTGATTCTAAATTCAATTAAATAATCTCAAACGTGTTTTTATTAATATTATTTTCTTTCTTCGTGTTTTTCTTTCCTTTATACAATTTTTGGCGTAATTAATTACATCTAATGATAATTGACGTTACAAGTGTCATTTAACTGGTTTACGCCAAATTAAATTGCCAGGAAAATTAACCTCATTTGACATTTTGTCGTTTTAGGTCACTCACCTGTTCAACAAATAATAATTTCTTGAAGTTGAATATTAATCTGAAACAATATATTGGATATATTTCTATTTCTAATGTATTTAGAAGTTTATAGAAATAAATTTTCCTTGATTATTTTTTCTATTATCTGGCCCTAAAATCGTTTTGTTAAGATTTTCTATTATTGATACATTAATCAATATAATTTTTATTCTTTAGCTTTACCTGTGATAATTGTCTGAAGAAGAAGGGCCAGAAGCGTAAAGATAACAAATTTAATGCGAAGCGGCTGCCAGTGACGAAATTAGGAACTTATATTGAAACACGAGTAAATAATTTTCTGAAAAAGAAAGAAGCAGGAGCGGGAGAAGTTGCAATCAGAGTGGTGGCTTCTAGTGATAAAGTGGTTGAAGTTAAACCTGGAATGAGAAGCAGATTTGTGGAAAATGGAGATATGCCAGGCGAGTTCCCCTATCGAGCAAAAGCCCTTTTTGCTTTTGAGGAAGTTGACGGAACTGACGTGTGTTTCTTTGGAATGCACGTACAAGAATATGGAAGCGAATGCACACCACCTAACACGAGGCGAGTGTACATAGCGTATCTTGATTCAGTGCATTTCTTCAGGCCTAGACAATTTCGAACAGCTGTGTATCACGAAATACTTTTGGGTTACTTGGACTACGCTAAGCAACTAGGGTAAGAAAACTTAAAGTTGACTTTTTTTAAACTTTTGATTTTAAAGAAAAAAGATATAAAAGTTGAATTTTTAAAAATCAATATCTTGATTAAAATTTTCCACTTTCAGGTATACCATGGCTCATATTTGGGCGTGTCCTCCTTCGGAAGGAGATGACTATATCTTTCACTGCCATCCCCAGGAACAAAAGATTCCTAAACCTAAAAGATTACAAGAGTGGTACAAGATGATGCTAGACAAGGGAATTGTTGAAAGAATAGTCCTCGACTATAAGGTTTGTATCCCAGAAATCACTTTTAATTAAATAAAAAATATATATGTAAGAGAGAGAGAGAGAGAGAGAGAGAAAAAGACTGATTATAAATGTTTGCTATATGTTAATAAAGATTTTATAAAAACAATGTCAACATAAGAGATCATAGATCGTCATCATTTCATGAAACATTAATTAAAATAGTCTCAGTGTTCCCTGTTAGAGAAAACAAATTACTAGCAGGTGTCTTGTGGGACTAAAATTAAAGCCTGACTAAGCTAATGTTTCTATTTACTCATAAATTTAAACATAGGATAATTAGGCTACAATTTCAATTTAGCAGACACATAAAACAATTTTTAATTCTAATAGAGAGTGTAAATTTGTTCCTTTTATTATAGGATATTTTAAAGCAAGCAATGGAAGATAAATTATCTTCTGCCGCTGACTTACCTTACTTTGAAGGGGATTTTTGGCCTAATGTTTTAGAAGAAAGTATAAAAGAGCTGGATCAAGAGGAGGAAGAAAAACGAAAGCAAGCTGAAGCTGCTGAAGCTGCCGCTGCAGCAGCAAACGTAAGTTTTCCTAAATATTTAGGCACTTTTATTTTACTTGCATTAATTTTATAATTTTATTAATATTAAATTTGTCTCTTAAATTAAAGATATCACTTAGCTGTTAATTCTATTAAAAGTTTGATTGTTTTAATATTTTGTTTCCAATAATAGTTGGATTCTGTTAATAATTCTATATAAACTATATCTCTACTCAATGATTGAGTAAGTTAATAATTTTTTGTTAAATTAAGTTAATAACCACCAAATGCCTTGTAGATTCTCTCAATGTCGGAAGATTCAGAGACTGGTCCAGACGGCAAGAAGAAAGGTCAGAAGAAAGCGAAAAAATCTAACAAGTCGAAAGCTAATCAGAGAAAGAATAGTAAAAAATCAAATACCCCTCAAACTGGAAATGATCTTTCGGCCAAGATTTTTGCTACGATGGAGAAGCACAAAGAAGTGTTCTTTGTGATTAGGCTGCACAGTGCGCAAAGTGCAGCTAGTTTATCTGTAGGTGTCGTTTTATAATATATTCATGTATTTAGGAGATTTGCCATATCTTCTGTACTGACTTGATTTGAATTCCATTTACAGCCAATTCAAGACCCAGATCCTGTAATCAACTGCGACTTGATGGACGGACGGGATGCGTTCCTTACAATGGCAAGAGAAAGGCATTATGAATTCTCTTCTTTGAGACGAGCGAAATTTAGTTCAATGTCCATGTTATACGAGTTACACAATCAAGGCCAGGACAAATTTGTTTATACTTGTAATAATTGCAAGAGTCACGTGGAAACTAGATACCACTGTACTGTCTGTGATGTGAGTTTATTAATGTTTTTTTTTCTTTTTTACTAAAAATGGTTAAAATACATAAATCATAATCATTCATGATCTTTATTTCTTATTAAAATAATTTCTTTAGATTGCATTTCTACCCCAGATTAGTTTACAAATTTTATATTATTTTCTAGGACTTTGATCTGTGTATAAGTTGTAAAGAAAAGGATGGACATCCTCATCATATGGAGAAGCTTGGGTTAGATCTGGACGATGGTTCGTCTCCTGCTGATGCGAAGCAAGCCAATCCACAGGTCAGATTAGTTTTTTTTAAAAAAAATATAAATTGAAACTTTGTCCTTCAAAGTTGTATGACGATGTATCTCTAAAGTCAATTTATTTTACATCAGAGACGACATTAGAGTATTTTAGTGGATAATTTTTCTTTTTATAAAACTCGATTCTGGATTTTATTTTACCCAGATTAAATGAATACTTTTGATATTTTCAGGAAGCTCGAAAACTCTCTATTCAAAGGTGCATTCAATCTTTGGTCCACGCTTGTCAGTGCAGAGACGCCAATTGTCGCCTACCAAGCTGTCAGAAGATGAGGAGAGTTGTGACTCATACGAAGGTTTGCAAGAGAAAAACAAACGGTGGATGGTGCTGTTATCATGCGAAACACTGCCAAGAAGCTAAATGTTTAGTACCTTTCTGTTCCAATATTAAGCATAAATTGAAACAACAACAACTGCAGCAACGACTTCAACAGGCTCAGTTGCTCAGGTAATTTAAAATATGTTTCTTAGCTAACTAACATGTTTAATTTTAATTACTTTTAATTTCAACATTTATTTGTTTATTTAACATAATTTAAACATTTCTATTTATCGTATGGTAGATAATTAATATGCATATTGATATTGTTGCAGTAACGTTGATTGTAATGTTTGTCATTTATAGGAGAAGGGTGGCTGTGATGAATACAAGGCCGACAGGGCAAATGGGAGCAGTGCAAAGTGCTCAACAGAGTTCAAATGCCAACATGACTGCTGGAGTTGCAATGAAACCTGGAATGAGCCCAACGAATTTACCATCTCCTCATCAGCCAGGTGTTGGACTAAAACCTGGCACGCAGACTCCATCTGCCCATGTTCTTCAAGTTGTAAAGCAGGTTCAGGAAGAAGCAGCAAGACAACAGGCGCCACATGTTGGCTATGGAAAAGTGTCACCTGGAGTTGGAGTTGGTGTTAATGTTGGTGTTGGTGTTGGTGTTGGTGTAGGCGTAGGAGTAGGTGTAGGAGGACAAGGAGGAAATGTAATGCCTCCACCTCAAATGCAAAGGTCAATGCCAGTGCAGATGCCTAATCCCAGCGGGACGCATCTTATCTCAATGGATCAATGGACACCAAGGTAATTATATTCTAGTAACTATTATTTCCATTTTATATTATTATATCTTTATAATTTGTATTTATTATTAATTTCTTATATCTCCTCTATTTAGGTACCAGCCAAATACAGTTATGCAGCAAAATCCTGGATTGAGGCAACAAACACCACAACAATTAATGCAACAACAGCAACAGCATCAAAGTCAAACACAAATGGGAATTGGTGGTCAGATGCCTCGACAACCTGGAGTTATAGGTGGTCCTCTGAGTCAAGTTGGTCCAGGAGGAACTTCAACAATGCACAATATAAAGAGTCCCAATACTCCTGAACAGCAAAATCAAATACTCCAGATACTCAAGAGCAATCCATCGCTAATGGCTGCTTTCATCAAACAACGCCAGGTAAATAAATTTACTTTATTGATTTTTCGCTTTTTTGAACTTACTTTCCCGCTTTATATTTTATTCTTGGATTAGAATTCATTGAAAATAAAATGTGCTATTATGTCGTGCTCAGTGCGTTAAGTAAGTCCAAAATGTGCTATTATCCAAAGTGTTATTTTGAAAACTGGTTCTAATGCATCTATTAAAAAAAGGTACTTGCTCTTCAGCAGCAAACCGGCCAGCATGGTGGTGGAGTTGGTCCTTTAGGTCCTAATCAACCACAACAGCAACAACCTGGTTTGCAACATATGCTGTCGCAGCAACAACAGCAGCAACAGCACCATCAACAGCAGCAGCAGCAGCAACAACAACAACAGCAGCAGCAGGGCAGACCACAAATGATGATTGGTCAACAACAGCAACAACAGCCGGCTCAAGGGCCCAGTGTTCAGCAACAACAACAACAACAACAGCAGTGGTATAAGCAACAACACATGTTAGTCATGCAGAGGCAGCAAATGCAGCAGCAGCAGCAACAACAACAACAACAACAGCAGCAACAACAGCAACAGCAACCTTTTACACAACCACCTGCACCACCTTACGGACAGCAAAGACCCATCAGGCCGCCTCTAATGAGTCAGTAGTCTCCATTAATTTCTTTTTATTCTCTATTGCTAAAGATCCAACGTTAATTTCTTCTCTGAAGAAAGTAACTAAACATTAACATTTGTTTGAGTAGTTAACGTGATTTTCAAATGAACATGTAATTGTTAGTAGATTTGACTACTTTTTAGCTACTTTGCGTAGTTCAATAAATCCTCAAGTGCATTTTTAATAGTTTTATTAACTTTTTGTAGATAAAGTAGTTAAATGAATTGAGAATGTAGTTATTTTATTATTGAAACTACTGCTTTCCGTAATTGGAAAGGCATCAACAACATTTCTTGTTTAGATTCGACAGAACGAAAATAGTAAATTTTACTACTAGTAGTAGTAGTAAAATGTAATTCTATATTTTCATATATTATTATTATTATTTCTTTCTCCGTTTTTTCATCCCGTCTTCTACTAATGTTGTTCATTTGTACCTTATTATATTTAGTTATTATACACTGGAACCTTGATTTAGCAGTCGCTTAATCAGATTTTCAAGAAACCCCGCCTTCTGTCTGTAGCGTACACGAAAATACAGTTATTACTTCCCACATAGGATATTGCACAAGTTTTACTAAAGATCCTTGTCACAAGGAACCATTTAGGGACCCACAAAAGAATATTAATAGGGACTCGTTTTGGAGATCTGAAAACAGAATCCTGTGTATTCTCCTGTACAGAAATTAAATCTGTATATATATATATAAATGATGTTGAAGCCTATCCAACTGCGGAAAGTAGTAAAATCAACTATATTTTTAGTTTTCTTCAACTAGTTAAATTTAGTATAAATGTCGAAATAGACTTGAAGACTATTGAGCTATGCAAAGTAGTTAACAAGTTGTCAGATTTATTACGCCCTCCTTACTATTTTCTATTTAATTGCCAAACGATAGTCTATTCTATATTTAAGCGATATTAATTTTATTTCATGAAATTGTTAATCAATTCAGGATAGCTGTAAATGAGGAAAATGCTGAAAGTTTTTAAAAATTAATGTTGCGGATGTCCTGAATTTATAAAAATGTCAAGTTTTTTATCAATTTATTTGATGATTGATTAGTATGTATAACAGTATAAAAGAGAATATGTTTGTTTTCATAGATTATGGTGGCTTTAATGAACAAAGCTACGGTCAACCGGGATTGAAACCAACACCTCCCCCTGTACCCTCACCTCAAGGTGTAATGGGACCTCCAGGAATTTCGGTGCAACAACAACTGATGCAGTCGGTTCGTTCGCCACCTCCTATTCGTTCGCCGCAATCAAATCCATCTCCTCGGCCGGTGCCTTCGCCGCGAAATCAACCAGTTCCTTCTCCACGAGCTGGTCCTGTACCCTCGCCTCACCATCATCCACCTCATGGAACGCCAACTCATTCACCCGCACACGAACTAGGTGGTCCTAGTGAAATGATGTTACCCTCCGGTCATCCTCCCACAATGCCACATCATTCATCGCCAGCACCTCCTCCAACTAGTGGCACGGACTCGAGTGAAATGCCGCAAATGACGCCACAAGACCAATTAACAAAGTTCGTAGAAAGGTTGTAGTGACAGTTAGTATCATAAAATGATTTAAATCTTCTGGCTTTGCCATTTAAAACCGTTGAAACAGACGGTCGCTGCTCACGTTCGAGGTGCCTGAGTTGTCGAGATGAAAATTTTCTCAGACTTCTCCTTTCCTAGATTAATGGAGAAGGGTATTATTCGATTGAGCGCGATTTATTGTAGATTTGTATATCAATGAAATCAGGGATGAAATCCAGATTGTGGCGTTCCTCTGCGCGCGCGTGCCAGCGACTCTATTTAGGTGCGCGTTTTATTCTCCGAGCCAAGGTGATGGAACGAATATTAAACAAAAAATAAGTTTAAAATGGAAGGAAGCAAGGACTACATCGTGTTGAGAATGAACTCAAGACATAAGTCCTTTTATCTACCCACCCCCTCTAATATTCCATTTGTTCCGGTTACTGTGGGTCCGATAAATTCGGGTGAAACTCGATAGACTAACAAAAGGAGACCGAAAGACTATTCCTAACTCCCTTCCTTGCTGCTGCTCGCGCAGGCTAAGTGAAATCGTACAAATGTGTTGTGTATACTTAACGTTAATTAATATTAATAGTTCAAATATTACTGTAGCGAATATGCAGTTATTACCATTATTATTATTATTATTATTATTATTATTAATATTATTATGATTATTATGAACGTGAAAAAGCAAAGATATAACAAAGATGCGTGTATGAGACGAATGATACCTTTTATTTAAAGTAAGGTAAAGGATACAAGAATTTAGAGCCGAGTTTAAGCGACGTTAATCTAAGTTGTTATGGTAGCGGCCACCGCGATAAAGCTGTACTTAGCTCTAATATAATTTTTTTTTTCTTTTATTTTTTGTTGTTGTTGTTGTTGTAAGTCGAGAGCTCTGGGAACTCCGAGAACTTGATCTCCGACGGGTGAAACAAATGGAAATAATGACGTAACCAAAAATATGAAATTACACAACAGGCTGCTGTAATCGCTAATGAGGGATGATTTATAAATCGTGTTAATTTTGAAGAGATTTTTTTTCTTTTTTTTTTTAAATGAAAGGTCCCGTATGTACAGTAAAATCAAAACGTACTACAGAATGTAGCCGGACGGGTCCTGTTCGTAACATTGTACATACTTTATTATTATTATTATTATTATTATTATATTATTATCATTATTATTCTTTGTTTAATAATAATGATAATAATACGTATTATTATATTATTATTATTATTAATATTATTATTATATTAATTTACTTGTCTATTATGAATTTATTATGACAAAGCGAAAGAACATTATTGTAATATTTGAGACGTGAAGGGGACCGATATGCGTTATAAAAGTTACTTCACTATGCCAGTGCTGTATAATAGTAATTTCTAAGTATATTTTTCGCCTCTGCTTTTCTTAATTATCTATTTAAATGATTTTAAGTACAATGCGCGAGATTCACTTTGAAACCTTGATGCTTTTACAGTAAATCTCGTGACAATCAAGTGTATTTTAGTTGATTAAACATAATCAAGAGTTCTACTAACGGACAAACGTAACTAACGTAATTTTAACGTTATTATACAAAAAGAAAGAAAGAAAGAAAGAAAGAAAGAAAAAAAGAAACCCACTTTTCTCAGTACCGCATTTTGATTCTGAGAAAGGAGCCGCATTTTATTAAGCGTCTGTGCTCTTGAATGTTCAACGTGTGTCCGCTTGCGTTAAAACTTGCTAAAAAAAATTCTTGTCTACGCTAACGCACGGTGAAGTACTTGGATACGCTGCGAATTCGTTAAAGCCTTGGCTACTTATAACATTATTAAAATGCGAGGTGGATCAGTGGTTGCGATACACTAATTTCTTTTCAAAATCAAATAGTCAAATCTTTTTCTATGAATAGAATTTTTCTGATAAATAGTCTTTTTTATACAAAACGTATTTTCTATAAAATTTTCTTTTTTCTATAAAAAGTCTTTTTCTACAAATGGTCATTTTCTGTAATTTTTTTTTTTTTAATTTTGTAAAGAGTTTTCTTTTCTATAAATAGTAAACAAATTTTCAATGTAATAATACAATTTTTGTCTAAATCAAATAGTTACTTTTTGTTTGACAAGGACTTTATAATTTAACTTGTTTTTAAAAGAATCATGCTCTCGTATTTTTGATCGCCCCATCGAATTCTTGCGATTAAATTTTAAGTGACACGTTTTAAATAGATTTCTTTTTTTCTGAATATTCTCATATTTAAAAATTACGATTCACTTTTTTTTTTATGAAGCGTTGCACCGCTGAGAGGGAGCATTGAAGAAGAATGTAAAAATAAATGATTTTAATAGTAATCATAATGACAACCCAAAAGTATTTGGCTTAGTATGGCTGTGTTTAAGGCAGTGTTGTAAATTTAAAAGTGATGGTGTACCTTTTGTGGTAGTAAATTCTTTAAAAGCGGACGTCTGGTTGCTTCGCGTACCAAGAAATTAAGATTCTTTCATCTTTAGTGAAAACGTTAAATAAGTTATCAATATTATTATTTAATAATAAAGCGTGTAACAAGTAATTGTTTAAATAATTTGTATTAAAAAAATATTCGTGCAAGAAAAAATTTGAGACATTTCGGATATTATGTAGTGACTCTTAATTCATAAAGAGTTGTTAATTTTTCAAAAAGGATTGAGATAAATAAAAAATTTTAATTGTTTGTTTAACAATTGGTACGCGATGCATTCATCAGTAATTTATTACTATAAAAATGTAATGAGAGGCGATTGATACAACGCTGTATTTATATAAATAAAATTATATTAGGTCGTAATAAAATATTGTTTTTTCGACTGAATATTTCGCTTTCTGAAACTGAATATTTTTAGTCTTTAAACAACAAGGCAAATGTGTATCAAATGATTGTAAACAATTTTTAGTCAATTATTATTATTATTATTTAATTAAATATTTGCCATTTTGTTTAATTTTAAAATCATGGGTTTGGAAACAACTTTTGTTACGATCTAGTACATAAATATACATATGCAAATATAGATATTTGTATATAGATATACATGCATACGTAATTAAAATTGTTATGTGTATACATAATGTACACATTTTAAGCATTTTTTGTACTGTCCCAAGTCAAAAAGTCATTATCTCAAGTGAAATTTAAACTAGTGATGATTATTTTATCTATGAAACAATTGAAAAACAGAACTTTTTTCATAAATTGAGAGAAACTAAAACAGTGGATGGTGCCATTATTATTCCTAAAATCTCACCCTATTAATCACAATTTTTTGAAAAATGAAATAATTCTTTTCAAATACTGTAACCACCTGACAGGGGCGGTGGAACAATTCCGCGTTGAATGTTAATTTTTAATGAGAATTACCTCATCCACCCTCTTCACCTTTTATATATATTTTTTTTTAATTCTTGACTATTAAATTCAACAGTCCACATCAAGTGGAGTGTCAATTCCTCAACACACACACCATACCTTCCGCCGCTTCTGCCACTTGATGGGACAGTAATTTTCCATGGTATCACATTAATTAGAGACATTTAGTTTCTGACTTGGAACAGAATAAACAAAATTATACAAGATTTTTATTACGTTGTTACATCCAGCTTAATTTATCCCCAATATGTAAATCTATATATGTTGTAGTATTTGTGTATGTATATATGTATGCAATATATAAAAAATATATATTGCATTGAACATAAAGTAGACACCTGTCTACCGATAAAGTAACATTTATGGATTAATTATGATTTATTCGATAGACGATATTAATATACAGACAAAACTATGGAATATAAATAATTACTATAATTATTACTGAAATATCGAATATAGAATACTACTTTTTATTATAAATTTTCGTAAATAATGATTTAATTACCTAATTAAAGAGAAATAAGACATAAATGCGACGTTTATCCCCCCACGTATCCACCTCGCTCCTAAAAACATCTTTCGAATCTCATTTCCAATTTTCCCCTTCCTTTTGTAATATATATTGACTTATACACCCAATTCATCGATCATGGCGGTTGTACATTGAATGATTGTGCTTTTTTATTTATTATTATTTTTGTAATCCCTCGAGTTCTCGTCGTTCTCATAGAACAAGGATGTCGCTCTGTTTGTCTCGATATAGACTTGTTCAATTAAAGACTTGAAAATAACCATCACAAGTCCACGTCGGGAAAATGTAGTTTTAAATTTTTATATCCCAAGTGTCCAACGTCTCCGCGTCCTTGACACTATTTCTTACTAATTACCGAAAATGACTCGCGCTTAATTAAAGCGAACTACCACGCCAGATTATGTATGAGAATTAACTTTTGCAAAAATACTATTGCTATTGGTACCATTGATACTATTTAAAAAAGAAAAGAAGCGAATATATTTCAGAAACTGGTTTATAAATGGAGCTCTGAAAACTTGGTGGAATTTATGACAATTTTTACATCGAGATATAGTACATTTTAAAAAGAATTATACATTTAATTATTATAAGCAACCCCAAAGGTTTTTTGAGCTCTGCTTTAGATGAAAAGATTTTATTAATTATACACACGCAACATAGTTTAACTCTATAAAGGTGGATGAAATTTATTCTGCGTCTACTGTACCTATTTATTATTAATAGTATTTTTTCACGTGATAATAAATTCATTAACAATCTAATGACTTGAATTTAAAACTTGATGTCTTGAGTAAGCAGTTAGGCGATTCGTTAATGAATTTAGTACAATGAATTTAGCAAGCAGTTCGCTTTTTGTTAATATGCATTCTAAAGACGTCTACGGAGATTTTTTTTACATATTTTTTTCTGAATGAATAAACCGTGGAGGTTTTTGGGACTGAGCGTGTGCTGAGTGAAACTGAGTGATAAGAAACGTTATGGAGTCTATGGAATTGCTTTTAAATTATCTGTACGTCGATCAACCGTTCTCTTCGTATGCATTTCAGTTGTGAGAGTGATTTTTTGCAAGTGTCGATGTTGTCATTCAATGGTTACGCATGAGAGATTCCAGGATCTTCACTGGTGAAAAGACAAAAGTAGAACTCTAGGAGAAGTTTTTGAAAGATTTTTTTTTGATCGTTTGGTATTGTATATTGGATCGATGAGGACTGTGGAATTCCAGAATGAGGAGAGAAAGAATAATGCGAGAAGTTTTGTCGACTGACAGTCGATTAAGATTGCAATTCGAAGAAATATACTCACTGCCTTGAGAATTTTCCTGGCTGTACACTAATCGTACGTTTTAGCACGCATGAGCGCGCGAGTGGGACTAAACTATTTTGTTTTCTTGTTGTTTTTTAGTCGTAAGCCCTAATCTTATTGCAAGCGTAGAATAGGACATAAAAGTTATACATATATGTGTATATATTTATACATACATACCTACCTACCTACAAACATAAATACGAATCTTCGAAATAAAGTTTACGTATCTTCATTAACGTTGTGCCTGCATGACCAACACCACACTCACCATCACAATTTATCATTCCTTTATTCGAATTAGTTCTTTCAAATATTACCTCATTTCTTTATTATGGTCAAACAGTCGATTAGAAATTTATTATTCTTTTTTATGAAACACTTTTTTTCCATTAATCTTCGTTTTATCCACAGTTTGTTCGTAACTCATTTGTCTTTGCTTTAATCTTTCTTGTCCACTTGATTTTTATTGAATTCCATTTCTTCCATTTTTTTAAATTTCTAATTTCAGTCGTAGAGACGGGTTCAAGATTTTTAGTTGATTGTAATTTCAGATGAGAGAAACTAATTCAAAAGATCCGTTTTCAATTTTTTTTATTTTAAATCCTCTCTATTCACTTATCAAAAAATATAAATTATTTTACTTATATGTAATACTTTATGTATTTTGTTTTTGTAGAATATTGCCAAGAGGATGAAATTTGATATTAATTTTATTTTCGAGTTAACTCTTTAATAAATAGCTATAAAAAAGTATTAAATAACGCTATTTAGAAAGAGAAATGCTAATGAAATTTAGAATATGTATTATGTAAAAGAAAGCAATTAGAGTAATATCCAAATTGACTAACTTAACTTACATTTTTAACTTTATGTTAACTGTTTATTCGAAAATCAAACACTTTGAAAGTTCAATTTGACTCAAATTGTTACAACTTTTTTTTTTAAGAATTTAAATTTTTCATGTTACATATCATACAATTTTTGTCAAAATAGAATTTTCATCACATCCTCTTTTTTAAATTGTTTCAACAGAAAGTAAACAAAATATCAGCCATAGAATTATATTATGATTTTTAATTTTAAGAAGAAAAAGGACATTTCAGTACCATTACGCCTTTCAGAAAATTTATAATTTAACTTTTATTTTAATTATCGAGGCGATTCTTTTAAAAATAACTTGTGTTATTTTTATTACATTCTCTTGAACAATGTTGTACCTTAAAATGTTGCAGATAAAAGTTAAACAAATTTTTCCTTTTTCTAAATTACAACATTCAGTTGTTAATATCCTAAGACTTATAGTTAGAAACGGAAAAATTCCAAATTTGTGACGTGTATAGTAATGCAGGGCTATTTTATAAAAAAAAAAAATTATAAAAAGTGATCAGATAGTCTGCGTCGCTATAAGAAAGCGTGAATAGCTTATATTATTTATTATCTTTTATACAAATAATTTTACAGTGACGCATACAATAGATTACATTTTTTAAATTAAAACGTATTTTAGGGTTTAGTGTATTTTTATGTAGATAGTACTATTTATTTATAATGACTTCTGTCTTTGCAAAATATTTGAATATATAGATCATTTTTATTATTATGTTGAAAATTCTAGGGCGATAATTAATTAATAACAAACATTGTAAAATTAATTTCAAATAATTTAAGCATATTTTATACATATATATACACACTAGAACAGCATTGAAGATATTAGAAAAATATATTTTCAAATAATATAATTTTTAATTTTTATTATTAAAGAGATTTTGTGTTGTTTGATTTCGTTTTTCATTATTTATATATAGAGATTATTAAATATATTTTAAATTGTTGAAACTCATTAGATTATAAATATGAATGTAATAAAAAATCAAACAGACTTTATATAATAAATATTATATATATTTAAAAATAGTTATTTTGTAAGATTAGTATAAATTTTACAGGACTTATGAATTTAAGCTAAAATATGATTGTAAATTTGAAAATAAAAAATATTAATTGCTGGTAAGTCACATTCTATTCTTTTAGTTTCAAACAATATTTATAAATTAATTGAATTGAATAAGTCTTAAGGAAAAAGTAAAATTACTAAATCAATCACTGTATAATAAAAAATAATGGTTGTTAAAGCATCAAATCAAAATAAGTTTCATTGATTTTTTAACATTAAACTATAATTAATTTTTTCCTGAATATAATAAAGATCAATAAAAATGCTTGCATATAGAATCGTAGAATAACCTTTAAAAAGGCTAGATAGTTGCGGAACAGATATATTCATAAAGTTTTGGATAAAAGTAGAAAAACTCTATTGACGACATTTTCCTACATACAAAATAAAAAGTTTAATAACAATCATTGTTTTAGGATCTGATTGACGTCACAAGTACCCATACCACAAGGGTAAAAAAATATGTTATTATAGAAGCTGTTTAAATTTAATTTATTTATACAATCATTAATTTAGAAACAGTTCTTTAAATTACATAAATTTGTCATTTTAAATCATCAACTATTGCTAAAGGAGAGAAAAAGAGTGAAAAAGAGTGAAAACTGTAAAATACTACATTAGGAGCGTTCACAACTCTGCAAGTAGGCAGCTACCAAACGCACCATTATTTCAGGTCAGGTTGTATTTTTCTTCTTTGTCATATAAAAGAAAATCTTTATTAAAGTTTATTTTTGTCTATGCAGGATATGAATTATTGTAGTTTTTGTTTTTAATCTGTGTAAGTTGAAAATAAAGAAAGATGGATCTTGTTCATCATATGAAGAAGCTTAATTTGGGTTCGGACCTAGAATCTTCCAATTCTTCGGTAAGACGTAATTAGTTTATTTTATTTTAAAGAATTTTATTAACGATAGAAAATGTACTTTCTTGTAAATGTAAAAAAAGCTACAGATTTTAAAATATTTACTTGAAGAATATGTATTATGAAATTGAGTTTTGTCCTGCTTAATATCAATTTTGCTGACATATTTAGGAAGCTCGAAAACTTTCAATTGAAAGATGCATTGAGAGCTTGTCCCACGCTTGTCAGTGCAAAGATACAAATTGTCTAAGACCGTGCTGTTATCATGCGAAACACTGCCAAGAAGCTAAATGTTTAGTACCTTTCTGTTCCAATATTAAGCATAAATTGAAACAACAACAACTGCAGCAACGTCTTCAACAGGCTCAGTTGCTCAGGTAATTACGTATATATGCTATCTATTTGCAACTGCACATCACTGAATTATGTTGTTTACTTTTTGAAGGAAAAGAATTGTGTCTCTGCTTCCTGTTCAGCAATCAGGGCCTCAAACTCTTCACGTTGATTTTGAAAAAGCGAAGACAAATTTTGAAATTGAAAGAAAAAAAGACCCGTTAAATTCAGTTCAGATGTCTAATTCTAGCAAAATTATTTCCGTGTATCGATGGACACCAGGGTAATTATGAATTATTAGTTTGGTTGTGGCCTGAAGTCCCTTTCAGTCTAACAGCTATGACTTTACTTGAGACATTATTCAGTTGAAAATGTTGAAGTTGGTTGTTGACCAGTGAAATTTCTAAATTCTTTGATGTCTTAATAATTTTATTTAAACTGATCGTTATATAAAATTACAAGGACATCATAATCAATTATTGTCAAATAATATTTATTTTCGTACCATATATGTATATACAGGCAAGGACCAAATAAAGGAATGAAACTTCATAAACAGATATTTCAAGACTCTGCTGTTCTGAGTGGCTCTACAAATCAAATTGATTCACCAGGAACTTCAACAATGCACAATAGAGCCTATCGACAATAAAGAGTCCCAATACTCCTGAACAGCAAAATCAAATACTCCAGATACTCAAGAGCAATCCATCGCTAATGGCTGCTTTCATCAAACAACGCCAGGTAATTGATTAATAATCTTTTATAAACTCTTATTAAATTATCCAACACTCTTATTTTTAACTCTTGAAAAACCGGAGAACATTGGAAATCATGCAGCATGGCAGTGCGGTCCTCAACGAATTAAAACATACAACACAGCTAACAAAAGTAAACTTAAGAAAAACAAATAAAAATAAAATTTGCTATTAATTAAGGAGTCGGGTGCAATAACTCAGATTAGACGCGTGTGCTGAGTCCCCTGCGCTGCCATCATGTGACTCAAATAGGGGACTTGGGTTCACGCGTTAATTGAGTTACTGCACGCGGCCTCTCAAGTATAAAAATTGGTTCGAATGGGTTTAACAAAATAAATTCTTACTCTTTAGCAACATGCTGGCCAGAATGTCAAGGCTCCACATATTAAAATTATAATCGAACGAACCTCAAATACCTCTCATTCAAATTGCTTCAAGAGACAGAATCTTAATACTTCTCATCAGAAACAGAAAATGTTCCAGTTATTGAGAAACAATCCGTCGCTAATAGCTGATTACCTACTTCAAAAGAAAGCAGATTTTTCTTTTTCTAAGTATTCAGAGACAAAAAACTGCACTCAGGAAAGTTCATCAGAAGTATAATAAAATACAATTTTTATTCAATATAAATCCTTTTTTGAATTTCTTCAACATTTGATATATAAGAAGAAATGTTAATTTGTTTTCAATGTTTGCTACTAACTTTAATTGTAATGCTTATTTTACATGTTAAGTTTATAAATCAATCTTGATTGGAAGATGGAAACGAAAAAAGATGAGTTTCTGTTGATTCATATTTTTATGGCCTGTTGGATAAAAGAAAGAAACGAAAAGTCGAAAACCCTTCTAAAGAGGGGAAAACAAACTTTTTTAAATATGTAGTAAGAACAAGTCTTGCACTTGTTACATTCTATGGGATCAATGGAACCTCTAGAAAAGTAGTTTTGTATTATTTTAGTCTTAAAACAAAGAATTTTAATACTACTTATTTTGTCAAAGTAAAATGGTTAAAATCAATCTGTAGAAAATAGTTTGGCACAAAATTTTCTACGGTATCAAGTTGAATATATCCAGTTGTAAAGTAGAATAAAAAATTATAAGACTTGATTAACTTTCTTAAGAGTTGTTTAAATTTTTCATTTAAAAAAATATTCGTCTATGTACTGAGTATGTGACATGAAACAAACATATACGACCGTAGCATTATAAATACGTGTTATAAATAATGGAAATTGACCTTCGTGAAAAGTATAATTTATTAATCTTGATATTGTCATTACTAAAAAGTAATATCATAGTGGTTGTTACAATGTACGTTATGTAATTCTTTTAACAGAAATCATTATTATAGACAAAATCTTGAATATCATAAAAATGATATCTTATAAGAATAAAATTGAAATAAAATATTGACGTTTAAAAAATTTATTTAAAAATTTTGAACGTTCCATTTTTTGTGTGGTAAGAAAATCAGTAAATAAATTTCCTGAGAGAAAGATGTATTATCTATGTATGCAATATACCTATATGTTTGAGAAATGTATTCTACATAACAATTATTTGCTTTTTTAATAATAAGGATAAGAAATAACCAACTACATCGTTTGTTTAAATAAATATTCGTATTTGTTTTTTTGTAATTAAAAATATAAATATATTATATTATGTTCAACAAATCATGCATTTTCACTGTATACCAATATACAAATTATCATCTGCCAATAATCATGAAAGCTGCTTTCTGTGACGTATAGAGTGTGACGTCAGTGTTCTCTTTCCTCGTAGAAATGAATTAAAACTAGTTTTTAAAATAGAATTAAATTTTGTTTTATACTTCTTTTATGCATACATATATAAACATTTTAATTTATTATTGTTTAAATGATTGTTTTATTAATATTTATTATAGTTAATTAAAATTTACAAGTATTGTAATAAAAAACAAACAAAAATATGTCCGCCTCAGGTAAGAATAAAAGACAAATAACAACAATCATTTTAATAATTACTTCAATTTTTTTATTTTGTAAGCAAGTGGAATTCTAATTCCTTAATTTTCTTTCACTATTGTTTCTTTTTTTCAGGACTTTAGTAAATCGGATTTTATTTATCGATTTATCGCTGAGAAAATCTCTAAAATCTCTTATTGTGAAATAATATAAAGAAAATAAAACATTTAGATTTTATATTATGCAAAATAATGTTGATCTTTGATGAGGATTTGGATCTCGATTCTTTACCAGCAGATATTTATAAAGAACTTATCCATGAACTTAATCAAAATTCAGGATGGAAAACTTTGGGACTATTTATTTCCAAAGAATTGGATTGCTTAGAGTAATATGCGCCTTTTTTAATTTTTTAAATTATAGATAACAAATTTTTTAGTATATTTATAACAGATGGATAGTATAGGTGCTTCTATTATTTTAAATTTAACATTTTTGTATATTACAATTTTACAGAAATGATATTTTTTTGGATCAAGAATTTGAACAAAATAAATGTTCAAACAATCAATCGCCTGCAGAAATACTACTTTACGAACTACGTATTAAAATGTGTACTGTTGGAATCCTTAGCTCTTTACTAGAAGATTGTGGTTTATTGAAAGCATTATCAATTTTGTCATATCCAGGTGATTTTATTTATTTAATTGTTAATAATTGTTTGATAAAAATAGCATTAATGTGCAAAAATAATGTACAGAACCTCTAGCCATTGTACAGCAACCCAATTACAAATTATCATCGGATGTCATCCAAGTTGCTTTGAATCAAAAATTAAATTTGATTTGTAAAGCTGTTGGAATGCCTCCTCCGAATTATTTATGGTATCACGGAAATATTCCCATCATCGATTGTACCTCAGAGGAATTAAATATTCAAATAACAAAGTGAGTTTTCGTTTTCTCTTAAATTACATTTCTTTACTTTAATATTACTCTTAAGTTAAATTACTAAAATTTATTCATTTAGCCGTAATAGTGTTAATTTAAAACAATTCACTCCAATTAAAAATACAATTTAAGTTTTCAATATTTTCAAGATTTAGTGTCGTTCCTAATTAATTCTTTGAATGCTTACGATTGAAATTTAGTTTGCATGGAATCCGCCGGCCTAAGCAAGTATTTTTTATTTCTTATTTATAAAATATAATAAAGATTTTCTTTGTTAAAAATTAGCGTGCATGAAGCAGGCGAATACAAGTGTAAAATTTTGCAAACCAGTCGGAATCAAAATCTTGTAAATGAATTATATTCGGAATCAGTTTTCGTAACAATAAAACCAAACGCTGTTGTAATTGAACAACAGCCACAGCCTACTTTATACATTAAGGAAGGAGATAAACTTATTCTAAGTTGTACAGCAACTAGTCATCCAATGCCCAAATTTCAGTGGTATAGAAATAATACAAAATTGGATAATCAGACTTCAAACATTCTCTCTGTAAATATCAAGTTCTTAAATTATTTTAAAAACATCGTTTTATTTGTAACTGACATTTATAATTTTATGCTGAGCAAAGACTTTTTGCTTTATCTATATTATATCTATTATTGAATTAAGTCAATTTTACAATACATAATTTAGAAAAATAAAACAGAGAAATTAATTCAACAGGAATTTCTAATTTATAATATGAGTTACACAAAATTTTCTATTTTAATTAAATTAATAATTTTTCATTAATTATTTTTACTATTGTTTGCAGATAAGTGATTTCAGTGTTAAGAATGAAGGAAAATATTACTGTTATGTTTATAATGAAGTTAGTGAAGCTTATACACAAACAAGTTACATTAAAGTAAGTTGAAAGTTTTTCAATATTTTTGTTTAAATTTACTTAATTACATTATAAAATATTCTTGTCATTATTAGATAGATTTTCCAAGACAAAAAGCAGTTGCGAAAATTGCTTTGCTTATTGCAAATGAAGACTATCAATTTCATACAAAACTAAGCACTCCTAAAACTGATGTAGCGTGTATTGCAAAAATTCTAGAAGGCATTGGTTTTACCGTAATTTGTTTAATTAATTTAAATTTATGTGAAATGAGAAATGCCATTTCTGCTTTTAGTGAAGCTATACTGGAAGGCGTTTATGGTATTTAATTTCAATTTTTATTCAATTGAAAATTGGATTTTTAAATTTATTTTCTCCAATTTTACATTTACTTAGCTGTTTAATTAAGCTTAAGAAATTTTGATCTACTTAATTTTGAGTTACATACCTATATGAAGAGAATTTAAGTGTACATTAAAATATCATTAATTTTAGGTTTATTTTATTTCGCTGGTCATGGATTTAAAATGCAAGAAAGTTATATGTTACCTGTGGATGCACCACAATTTTATTTACGAAATAACGCAATTTGTGAAAGTCAATTATTATCTGTGATTATGAAAAATGATCCTGCCCTTTTTGTCACCATTTTAGATGTTTGTCAAACTATGCCCTCAAAGTTTGTATATTTTGCTTTTTATTTGCAAATTGTATACATATATTATAATGCTGACATTATTTTATAAATTAAAAATTATACTTTAGAGATGTTAATCCTGAAATTCATCAAGAAATTCCTCTCGTAAATGAATACAAAGGAGGGAAAAATCTGAGGAATTTAATTCAAGCTTATTCCACATCCAGTCATCGTCCAAGTTATGAAAGAATTGGCAATGAATGTGGTGTTTATGCAAAACATCTCAGTAAATTTCTTGACATGGATATTCCAATCATTAAAGTTTTTGAGCAAGTCGGAAAATGTATATATAAATGTTTATCAATTTCTTTTTTTATAATTAATAATAATAGTACGCATCAAATTGTAACATTTATTTGACATTTTTTAAATATTTTTAATTCAGCTGTTGATACCTGGTTAAAAGGAAAAGCTAGAAATCAAATACCAATGGTGTCTTCTACAATTACAAAACCATTTCGTCTGACTGATTCAACTTCAGGAAGTAATTTTACATTTTTTTCAGTTAATTCGTCTTTAGTTTTATTATAATTACAACTTTTATTTAATAAAAATATTTGACACAGTGTTTTTTTGCAGGTAATCTTCCTTCAGCTTTTACTAAAATGAGTCAACTAATTGCATTTCCAGAAAGAATTATTAATGTATGTTTTGAAAAATGTGAAATCAATGGACAAGTTCTAGTTTCTGCTTTTATGAAACCATACTTAAATATTATTCGTATTTGTCTACTAAGTCTGGAAAAGTATGATGTCAATTTTTACAATTCTATCCCATCCGAAAGAAATGGCCTGTATCAAGATTTTAAAAAAAAAGAATGTTGGGTTCATAATCCTCAACTGATGAAAGTAAGCTTCATTTTTTAATTACGCAAAACTTGTATTAATTTTAAAAATTAACAACCTAAGATATAGTTAACTTCAAAAATATGATAAAATTATTTATGTAATTTATTATACAATTTTTTAATGAAGACACTTTATTATCAATAGGGCCCATTGGTAATTTGTCTTTTACAAAATGGAGTACCGATCGGTGCAGTCTTATTTGACTTTATGGACTGTATTCCACCCTTATTGCATCGTTTATAGTGAATAAACATTTCTTAAGAAAAATATCAATTTTTTAATGCTTTCCACAATGCTTGTAAAATTATTGATTCAACCCACGTTACAAGAATTTTCATAATTTAAAATAAAATCAAAAATTGTACATTAACAGAACTTTATTGGGAAAAGTGTTGATGATTTACACCATTGAAGCCAATTTATGAAGATTGTAATAAAAAGAAAAATATATTGATAATGTAATTCGAAAATGTTCGGAAACGCCTTGATCGATGACGTATTTCAATATTCTATACTTTCTAAATTTGAATAAAGTTCTCAAGCCTTAGGGGCAAGAGTCTGGAGGTCTTGGATACATTGCTGCAAAGCGGATTTCTCCAAATCAGGAGTAACAGATTTCATAACATTGCCAATTATCCACTGTACCATGTGCTTCTGTGCTATTCTCCGCTCAGCATTTGCTAATTGCAGTTGAAAGTCTAACCGCTTCTTTACCTAATAATAATAATAATAATGCAATTTTAATTATTCTGGTACTTACACTACGATTAATATTGAATGATTACATATTCAAATTATATAATACATAAATTTCAATACATTATTTCGAATAAAAGTTAATTAATTCTTTGCCTCCATTCAATTAAATACATTTAGAGACTAAAATTTTAAAATTATGATTCGGTAAACCACACTGTAAAAAATTCTTGTTATTTTACTACAAATGTAAAATTATATAGTTCCGCGTAGTAACTTTATGCTGTTAAGTGTTGTAGAATAATTGCAGTACCTATATTAATTTACAAAATACAACAGCTTAAAGTTATACATATGTGGAATCGTGTAATTTTACATTGTCGGATGTAATGTTGATAATTTCCAATGTTCAGTATAATGAAATAACACGATTTTTTGACAGTGACATTCTACGAACATAAGAGTAGTGTGAAGATTGTTCTTTAGCTTTAATTAAGTTACCTCTGAGTAAACATGAGCCATGCGCTCTCTATAGGCAGCTTCCAGTTGCATTTTAATATTTTCTTTCTTCACATCCATGATCATTTGTTGCGCTTCTGTTCTCCATTGTTCTTTCTTTAGAGCTTCAATAGTATCTTCGCGAATTTTTACACTGTTTAGTCTTCCTTGATTCATCTCTTCTGCTTCTTTGTCCATCCTTTTATCAAGGAATTCGTGAATTTGATTTTTAAATTTATAATAACCTCCACATACAACAAAAAACAAAGAGCATCCGGCGTAAAACTCGTGCTCCAGAATGTAAATTTCTTTTGAAAGAAGATAAGTTCCTAATCCAAGTCCAAACATATAAGGTCCTAAAAGCATTAAGGAATATATTTGGATTATTATGTTATCAATCATTGTCATTTAATTATTCTTCTATTTTAATCATTTAAATACAATTAAATGTTAATAATTACCGGTGACTCCTGTTTTTGGATAAAAGAACGTGAACCACTCTTCAGGAATGATTCCAAGACGAGTAGGAGATGGATCTATAAGCTGAACTGGACGATTATTGGAAGTAGTCGTTGTAGCCTGGGCTCTTGAGGCCAAGACAGGCAGCATTTGAGCTAAAATAATTTTTAAGAACAATTGTAATGATTTATAAATTAATCTATATAATAGCATTCAATAATGAAAAATAATCAAATATTTATTCATATTTTTTTCTGAATTTTACATTTATTTTACACTATTTGGTAAAACCAAGTTATTACATTTCAAAAATCATGCAAGTAATAATTGTAGAGAACGTTAAATTTAGTAAAACATGATTTAAGTGATAATTAAAATATTCCCTCTATCAAAATTAAATTGGCAAAATATCAACACTTTTATATAGAATATTTTATTGAAAATTGATTATTTTTAATAGCAGGTCATGTTGTTTTGAGGTTATGTTAGTTATATAGAATATAAAACATAAAAGTACATAGGTTTGTCAATGTTATAGGAAAATAAAAAATTGTACAAAAGGAACTTCCTATTCACATGGAATTGAAATATTTGGATTTAAATTAACAGTAATTGTCAAAATATGATGGATCTTTTAACATTATGTAATGAGACGTCTTTCTACAATGTCAGAGCCAACTTGGTAAATATGAATGAAAAAATATAAATAATAATGTTAGAATAAAAATAACGGGTTTCAATCTAAATATATTATTTATTATTGAAGTTGTAATAATTACCATTGCGAAGAGCTAATCGTGACAACATCTTTAAGCCTGCTTTAAGCACTCAGCCCACGAATTTACCCAAAGACAACTTGCCAAAAAAAAAATGGCTGAGACACCAACATAAAAGCATAAAACATCAAAATACCAACTTTGAAGTACAGAAAATGTAACATATCAATCTGTAATTTGATTTAAAAATGTATTTATTATATAATTATATTTTAAATTTAAATTATTATTAATTATTTTAAAAGAAATACTAAAATCATTTTAATTTAATTTTCGTAATTTTTGTCATGTTGGTCAACATAGGTTAACTACTGTAGTCAAATTATGTATATTTATTTTTCAATAGGTTATGAATACAAGCATATATTTTATTGCGTTGTGGCTTTATGTTTATTTTAATTTTTGTTATATTATTTATAAACTATTAATTTTATATGAAATATAATTAATTATTATTTAAACCACATCAAGAATATTAAGAAACATGTATTTGGTTCAAGCAGTGAAAATAGTAAAAAAAAATAATCAGAACAATCGGAACCTTCAGAACTGTCACTGACAATTTTTATTTTCACCAAAATAAGTCATTTTGAGAGTGTTTGCAATTTAATTTACTCTTAATATTGTCAAATAGAATGGGTATCTTCACATCCTGCTGTAAACCATCGGATACATATCAAGATTTGACTCCTGACCCGGTAATTGTATGATTTCTTTAGGTTATTCTAATAAACTTGTAATATATGTTTGTTTATCCTTGTTAATAAGAAGCTTATTTCTCTATATTTTATAAAATACTTTACATTTTTGATTATTCGTAGTTTAGATTGTTGTTTTCAATTATACGAACAATATTAACTGATTTATTTTTGCTTTGTTTTGAGTCAGTCATGTGACCTCGTCTTATGGACCAACAAAAAACAAATCAATAATCTTTAATAATAAAAACGTTCAAGAAAGAAATGTGTAAATCCAAAAGTTTATACTCTAGTATTTTAATAATATTTTGTAGCATCAATTTAGACTAAGAATTTTGTTGTACTGCGTTTTAGTTTTATTTGACATCAGGCATAAATATAATAGGTGTATAGGTGTATATACATATATATATATATATATAGAATGACATCACAATGGTATTTACCTGCTGATTCACCTTGTTTCTTTTTTAATTAAAAGTACTGTCAAAGTATTTTCATATTATTTTGTTATCAGTGTTATGATAAAGTTGATCCCTTTATAAAAGTATTAAGAATTCTAATTTACATTCAAGATGATTTTTATTCCTTCATTCGTCATATGTAATTAGTTTTAATGCGATTATTTCATCATTTTTTCAACTTTATTATATAGTATTATTTTACTTAGTTACTATCTGATATTTTAATGTAATATTAATGTATTAGTCCAAGTATATTTTCCTAAAAAGATTATTTTAGTTTATATTTACCGATTTATTATTGTTTTACTGTCTTCTTTATGAATATATATCTTTTTATACCTTTATATAATTAAGGTATTTTTTCCAGTTACATTGAATTGATTTAAATGAAAATGAAGCAATATTGTATTTTAATAGGAAATAAAGCGACGGCAGATGATTGAAGCTGCTGAAAAAAGGCAATTAGAGCAGGAGTCAAGAGGAATAAAAAATTTAGATGCGGTTAAAAGACAGGAAAGATTAGACGAAGAACGTAGAAAAAGGGAAGAAATAGGTGCAGGTAGCACTAATGAGGGGCCACTTAAAGTAATTATAATTTCTGTAGTATTAAATACTATCATTTTTTAAAAAGAAATCACAAACAGAAAGCATCTTTTAATTCTTCTTTTTCAGTGGCAAACGGATTGAGCTGAAAGAAAACTGAAACTTTTTAAAGTTGAAGATTCTTTTTCGGAAAGTATTCCTTTCTTATAATAGACTGCAAATATTCACGTGGGTGGTTTATACGAATTTTCTACTGTACATTTTTTACATGAAAGTTATTATAATTATCAATTAAAAGTTGGCACCTTTATTTTCAGTAAAAGTTTAGAATGTGCATTTCTTTAAATATGAATAATAATAGCAGTTTCTTTGTATATTAGCACGGCTTTAAATAATTTTTACCATGTCCTTGTGAATATTTATTCTTTTATTATACTTATTACATTAGAAAATATTATACTTGTGGCACTATAGATAATATTTAATTTGTGAAAATATTTAATTACTTGGTATTTATGTCTTAAATAAAAGTGATGTGTAAATTATTTCCTGAAGAATGAAAACTTTTAATGTTAAACTTTATATAAGCAATTAATACTGTATAACGTCGATGTTTGTTTCCTTTAATTATATCCATGTAAATGTATGTATAAACATGTTGATTATTAAATTTTGATTCTGAGTTAATTATGATATTCAAATTTATAGGATAGCTGTATTTGTGTCTTATGCAATAATATTGTTAAATCATCATCAGCAGATGTTGTCAAATTGAAACCTCTGAGTGTTTGAAGAATAAAAATGACGTTTTTGGAGAATCATGAAAAATACACTTTATTTTCATATATACATATAAAAAGTTGAAATGAAAGCCATCATTTTGCTTAACACGAGCAGTGTTTAAAATCACTGAAAATGAAATAATATACTACTCAATTCGCACACTTTTTCTTAAAGCTTCTGTATACAATATATATTTCTTTTCTTGTTGCTTCTTTGTTAAAGTGAAAGTCGCAATAATATATAATTTACAATAAATCCTAATTAAATCTCTTGGAATGATGTCCATAATACTCAACTTTTATTTACAGATTTAAACTCAATTCTGGAAGAAGAATTTTCTTATATGTTTACAATTTTTTATTGCAGTTAAATTCTTTAAATTGGTATCTTGTTTTAAAACTGCCCTTCATTCCTCTGACGCTTTTGAACAGCAAGGTAGGCAGTGGATTTTTAGTCAGAAATCTCTGACTATTATTCGATCTCATATTTTCCCAATACGGTGTACGGACCAAGATCGAAACAATTTCTTGGCAGATTTACTCTTCAGCTCACGACCATGAGCTATTTGAACTTCAAGCGATGCTCCATTATTCAGTGCTAACCAGGAGTGAATTTCGTTGGTTGCTGCAGTTGCTCCTGTAAGTAAAACATTTTTCAAAAATTGTACAAATATTTGCATTATTTATTTAAAGTTTCTCTTAACATCTAATTTCTGGAAATTGCACATTTCTTTCAAATCTAATTCAATATTCATAGGTTTTTATCAGTTGATTCGTTTTATATATTTAAAATGTTGTCAACTATTCTAATAATTTTTCATAGCCTACTTTTTTGCTTAAAATTATTAAGTGAAACGTACCCAATAATTCATGGAGTGTGATTCGACGACTAGCTAGCAATTCTTTGCTAGCACTCCTAATTTCAAAAACGAGCATCGCTTGCCTTGGAATACTATCTCCATCTACTTGGAAGTCAATACTAAATTGCGGATTAGGCATTGCTGGCAACAGTCGGGACTTTGCTATTGTTTTTCCATTGTTCATGGATGGTAAAATTTTATCAGGACTCGTGCATCTGTAATTCAGACGTTTAATAATTTTTCGATAGTGTAAAAATTAAAAATTTCAAGGACAAAATAAACAATACTCACGTTTGAAATTTAATTCGACAGTAAAGCTGTGCTATATGCGCTACATGGAGTCCCTGAGCTTGTAGTACTTTACCCTCAATTCCAGAATATTTTTCTCTTGTTCCATTCAAAATCTTTAGATCTGAAACAATGTTTTTATCAAGTTTACTCAACTGCAACTTTTCCTTTTTCTTTTTCTTTTACAATAAAATGGCAAAATTAAAACATTAAGACATAAAACTGTTTTAACATATTGATGAAACTTGTCGATAAGTAGAAACAAGAGTATAAAATTTTGAAAAATGTGAATCGAACCATTTGGTCTCATTCTCATCCTAGGACTAGGTTGTCTTATTCTTCCCAACATATCCGGTTGAGAAACGGCATGAGATAAAGCTCCTTGCAAAAGCTCAGTGGCATCTGCTTCTCCTGCTCCTCTAGGTTCTAAACTCAAAGTAACTCCTTTTGTGGCATCGCACTTGTCTTCAATGTTCACTTCTGATCGAAACCTTCGTAATTTCAATCCTCTTTTCATCTAAAAAGTAACCAATACAATAACTATGTAACAAATGCCTGCAGAAATTTGTCAACTTGTAATTTTACGATTTTTAAAATTACAATGGATTTGAAAAGAAAATCATTGATTGACTGATTCAGTTTATAATGGGAGCGTATTGAAGCGCATAAATTTAAAAAACTTAAAACACCTAAAATAAGCACCTTTTGTTTCATTACTCTAAAACTATTATACTGAGGCATTTTTTTCCCAAAACTCTGTTCAGGACTTGGAGTTAAGCTTTGATGCGAAGATCTCCTTTCCCGTAATTTAGAGGTAGAATCAGCTTCATCAACAGCATCGGAAATGGTTTCTGTAATGATCCTTGGTGACCAGGAGTTGGTTCCTCCATTTACT
Organism: Ganaspis sp. Gsp50; assembly: GCA_011057455.1. Classification (NCBI taxonomy): domain Eukaryota; kingdom Metazoa; phylum Arthropoda; class Insecta; order Hymenoptera; family Figitidae; genus Ganaspis; species Ganaspis sp. Gsp50. The sequence goes on along the minus strand of WNHD01000282.1, from coordinate 69,124 downwards.
TCATTCGACTCTTTGCTCGTTGTGCTGACTTTATCTATAGGACAAAAGTATATTTCTTATTACTTTAAATTAACCAGTTTTCTTTTTTTTCAGGTTCAATTCAACAAGGTGGAAAATTTAGATTCACACACCAGAGTGATTGGAAGATGGCGGTTTTAGCAGAGTTACTGTTCTAGGCGGAGGTGGCGGAGGCACAACATGTTCCAAATGCAGCCTCATCTTGGACTTTTCCATTGATGGTCTTCGAACAAGATTTGATATTGTTTCTGGCTCAGCACTCGGCCTCGTTGAAGCTTCACTTATATTACTTGCCGCGTAAGTACTCTGTGTCTGCAATTCATTAAGAGTTTCTCAATTCTGCTACTTGATTCATTTTCAATTTATTCTCAGAATTTCATCGATTTTAATTAAACAACTTGATACTTAAGTGTTTCTTGGTGAAATACTAAAACTCACTTCACATTCCTCGCTTAAGACTTTAACCTTTAGCTCAACGGATCCCGATTTGGTTCCTCTTAACGTAAACCAATGAGACTGCTCGCTATTCGAAAGTCTTCTGATGTCTTCGAGAGTCAGAGACACTTTTCCTAAGTAATCTTTCATACCGAAAGTGTCGTGATCCCACAATATCTAAGAGAAAGAAAGTAAAACCACAATATTTAAAAGACACAACAGGTTTCGAATTAATATCGTATTTAAAATTTTATAATGCCAGGAATAATTGAAAATAGGGTAAAAATACCACGTCTAAGGTTTCTCCGTTTCTGGGCAAGCCCATAATAGAACTTTCGTCCCAGCAAGGATTCAGGGTCTTCTTCTTGATGCTGCTCTTGTACTTTGTTTCGTTGTTTAGTTTCAGTTCGCAATAAGGATCACTAAATCCATTTAAATCCTTGGCCACCAAGTCCTTAGCTCTGAGAAGAGAAACTTCCATTAGACCACTTCCGGTTGAGAGTAGACTGGAAATATCAGAGGAGGCTGGGTCCACATCTCTGTGGGACAGGAGCAGCTTCTAAAAATTGAGTCAGTTTTACTAATTTATTCAATAAACTGTAATAATAGTACAATTGAAAATAAAGTGAGCGCTGTTGTTTTTATAAAGATTCTTTTTTTCTTTTTGGAGAGAGAAAGAGAACTTTTATCGAATGTTGAAATTAGATAAAGAATTTTACTGCTTGTTGCATCCAGGGAAGACTGTTTCGTTTAGACTTTGGTTCTTCATCGATCGAAGGTGGAACAATACTGTTTCGTCTGCTGGTTATTACTTGCTGAACACTTTTCACAGGATAAAATAAAACTGATACTGTCATTGTTGACATGCTGGTGGATCCGCTCAGAATCAATTCTTTTCTTACGAGCCACCTCGTCTCCTAAAATCCAATTTCGATAAGATTATTATATACCTATACTATAAACTTTGGAGTTGAAAATCAGATTTTAAACTTGAATGCGACAAGAGTACCTGAGACAAAGAAAGCATTGCCAATCCTAGCATATCAGTGTCGGACATTTTGGAAATATTCCAGGAGTAAATGACAAAACTAAGGGAAGCCTGTGTGTAGTCTTGAACAAGGAATTCTGTTCTGACTTCCCAACGCGGAGAAGTAGTACTTCTAATGTAGTGAGTTGTTTTTACCTGCAAGTACACGAAATGGACAGTGCGTGACTCAAGAATGTTTCCTCATTCTAAAAATGAGAACAAGTCGGAATAGGCATGCATACAAACCTTTTTACGGTTGTTGAACAGCATGCAATATGGATTGCATTGGGACGGATCACTGTTGAGATCTTCAGCTGAGTGAATGTAAACAACCAGGACTCCTAAAATTACACGATTTACAAGCATTTTACAAAAGCTTAGCATCTTCATTCAATAAACAATTTCATGGAATGGAAACCTATCATAGGCAAACCATCATTGTTCATTCTACTTGTAATGATTCGGTTTTAAAAAATATTCAGTCTATTATTGCAACTCATTCAAAAATTGGGAAAAACTTAATTTTTTCAAAGTAAACAATTTAATCAATTGAATAAGAATTCAGTTGACTATAAGAGATCTCTTATAAATAAAACATGAGCATTTCAAACAAATATTTCCTCTAAAAATGGTTCAATTTTCTAAATTCTAGAACAATCTGTCAGTGCATAAATCTTACAAAATAGAACAGGAAGCTTGTGTGTTTCAGTGTACAATAAATAAAAGTGTCTAGTGCAAAATCAATCATTATCATTCCGCTTGCAATCTAATGGATTTTACCTGCTTTTTGCTTTCGGAACGAATTTTTTCGTGAAACTGAAAATACGAAATGATTTTAAAATGCATTTTTGCAAAGGTCAAGTTAACTTTTCATGAAATTAGACATTTTCAAAGTTATTTTTTGTTTTGTGTGTTACCTGCTGAGTGGGAATTGGCTTCATCAGAAAGAGTCGGTTGTGGCAAATCTGGATCCAATTTCGGTAGAGCTGCGTATTCGAATCTGGCATTAATATTTGGTATATTGGCGCTGTTCCTCGAAGGTTTTTTCTGCTGCAAGACTGTCTCGACTCTGAAATAATGCCGCATTCAATTCATCTTGAATTATTGTTTGGTTCTTTTAATCATCATAGAATTATAAATTTATCTAGAACTTTCGCTTAATTAAGAGTCTTCTAATTAGGCCAATTAACTAAGTCTTAATCAGCTTACACTTGCGAACTTTCCCAGTTGTAGACTCCCAGAGCTAATTCGAATTGAGCTAAGGTGATGGTGCTGACGAGCCTCTTTGCTTTCAATTTTATGCTAATTCTTTCATTATCCAAGGGACCCACCAGAAAAGAAACATCTTCAGTCCAAGTTGAATTTAAATGGGCTGTGACTCTTCTTTGGTCCCCAATCGTCACCACCAGCCATCTCACCTCATCGCTCAGAGATGCTGTAAAGTTTTCAAGAATTTGTGTCATTTGACATCAAGTGTTTAGTCTCTTTTAGAAAACTATTAGAAAACTAATTATGAAAACAATAATGATTACTTTGTTTAAGATAAAAGATTAAATTTGCGATTTATTGTCGTTTAGAAACTACCTACATAAGAATTAATTACTTTGTTTTTCAAATTGCAAAAGACTTGACATCTCGACAAAAGAAAAGTTTGAGAGAAAAGCTCTCACCAGGACATCCGCTTTGGCTCAAGGTAACAGTGAGAACTCCTTGAGGAATTGAATTGATGACGGTGTCGAATCCAGGTCCAGGTCTCTCCTGAGCCCTGAGGTCAAGTTCCAGGTGACCTGGATCAACTAACCAACTGGCAAGAGCATCAGAGACAACCGCGTGAATCCAGGTCTTCACCAGCGGCACCTCCATCATCTGAACAGCCTTCAACACTTTCACACTGAACCAAACGTCAGGCTTTTCAATAAAACTCACACTCAGGTGAGTTGCGTGTGGAAACGGTGCCATGGAATCCAGGGTCAGGGTTGCTAAAATCGTACCAGATAAAGATAATTTTTCCACAGCCAAATCCACGTCCATTCCAACCCTAAAATCATTCAGATTCAAAATAATTATCTAAAGATTAAAATTAAATTTATTCGGGCGAAGAAAGATTAAAACGAAAAAGAATAAATCTGAAACAAATTATTATTATTATTGTACTAGAAATAAATAAACCCTGTTGGAAAAAAGGGGTCAGCATATTGAACGATTGCAAGAAATTTGCTGAATATTTAAATATTTTTCCCGGAATAATTTGGAAATAGTCCTAGAGCCTTTGCAGCTATTTGGGACAAAACCTCATTTCCTGTTAGAAACATTGAAAATGAGATATAAAATGTATTTTAAAAAAGGCTTTGTCACAATGAAAATAAACAACACATTTACAAATTCTATACTATTAACAAACACACCAAGGGTTCCAACTGCTTTAAAATTAAAAATCCATATCGTTTCTCATTCTCAGGTACAGAAGCATAATTATAGCTCTTATAACTGATGCTGTAAAGGATCAATATAAACTTTATAAAAAGACTGCTACGTTCACTGTTTACTTTTCCATCTAGTTGTCCCATAAAGATTATTAGCCATCCATAGAAAAAGGAATATTCATAAACATATATGTGTATAGAAATAAAATGTAGGTACATAAGAGGATTCTAAAAATTTAGAGATTTCTTTAAAATATCCCAAAATAGAATTTGAATAATTAAATGACTATTTTCCCTTATTTGGAAAGTATTTAAAGAAACCTATACTTTTCGGTATAGATTCAAAATATTCAAAATATTGTAAAATTTAAAACTTAGAAACAATTTACCCTTTTCCGAAAAGTCTAGTGGTGATGAGCATTCGAAATTGCTCGCAATCCAATCGCAAGTCAGCTTCGATGGATAATTTCGTTGAACTAGGACGATTTTCAAGGGTGTCGTCGTCTCCACTATAATCGAGGGTTCTTATTCTAGTGAGGCAGGGTGTTTGTTCACCGAGTGTCAACTCCCTCAATTCCAAGGGTCCTTAAAAAATCAATTTATTTCTAATTTATTCCATTTTCAATTATAAAAATTGCATCCGAGAAATACAGTAAATCAATTTAAATGTTAGATTGATATATTTTTTTATAAAAGTAATTGTTTTTCGCTACACAACTATAGTGTAGAGATCAAGGTAGAAATTTTAGAGATCATTTAATTACAAGTTTTCTGATAGAATTAAGACTTTTGAAGAAATACAATTTGTAGATAATGATGAAAACTTTGATACTGACAAATTTCGCACAAAGCAAATTTATTGTTTTGCATTTAGGTCATCCATGTTTGTTTACGATATATTATTTGCATAAATTTTGTTCCTCTTTCGTGAAACAATGGGAGATGTTATCAAAAGCGTATCATTAATTGTAAAAGCCTAGTTTACATATCTTGTTTCTGAAATCTTATCGCGTTGAACTTGGAATTTTTTTACTTACTTCAAGAATATATTTTTACCAAGTTTTTGTATTATACTTTCAAATAGAGTTTCCCTTTTATTAAATATATGATTTTTTAAATATTCTATTCTCATTTTTATTGTAATGTAAATGTAATGTAAATGTAAATGCTGATGGAACAATTATTATTATTATGTATTATTTAAATGAAATAAATGTTACCAAAATATTGATTAATCATTATTTGCAAATCATTAGTAATTACACTTAGTTATTCAAGCTTAGTAGTAATTATTTATCTCAGTATGTGAAAGCAATAATTTACTGAATATAGTTTCTCAAATTATTACTTCTTTAATTAATATTTACTTGACACAATGTAATAAAACTTTTTATTTCTTTGTCTGTTATTTGGTTATTCAGTTGTTAAGTAAGTATTAATTTATATTAATTAGAGAATAAATATATACAAAAACTTACAAAGCCTTAAATTAAAAGAAAATTATTATTGAAGACCAGTACCAAGAATTCCTGGTTTTGCTTCATTCAAAAGCGGCTCGAGTCTTTCTTTGGCTAGTGAAAATATACTCCCAGCACTGAACCTCCACCTGTAATAAACAATATGATTAAAAACTTTATTAATTTTAATTTCATTAGAATATATAATATTTTTTAATGTCAATTTCACAATAATTCATAGCAAAGTAAAAGAATGACCCAGATAGCACAACAATTTGCAGAAAGTTTGCAGCAAATTTACCACAAATAGCGAAATGTCCACCTTGTGACAAGTTTCCAATGCAAACTTGCTGCAAATTGTTGTACTATCTGGGGACATATAACAATAAAAAACAAAAATCTAATGATGAAATATAAAAAAATTAAAACTGACTATGATGTCTCTAGTTGAATTGGTCTCCAATAATAAAATAATAATATTTATTAAAAATCATCATTATAATATATATCTGATTTTAATTTATTAATATTTTTGCTTCCTCATAGGGAAGCATTGTTTTCGCTCCAAATTTCAATTTTCTAAAAATAGCCTAAATCAACTCAATTTCACCCAAAAAGCATAAATACGAAGCTTTAAGCCAATGTCCAGATGTGTATGTGGTCTTTTTGTGAAAAGAATCTTGAGAAGGCTTTAACAGATTTTAATGAAATTTGGCACAGTTTTTACATCCATAAAAATCAAGAAACAGACACAAGGAATTTCAGAAATAATAAACAAAAAAATTTTAAGATCATCTTTTCTTCAAAAAATACGGTTTTTTAAAGAATATTTTTTCCCTAATAAGAAAGTAAATTGAAAGTAAATCTTTGTATCGAGAAGAATCGATACACCTATATAAAGTCTATATTTCACCAAGAATTGATAGAGTAAATGATAATTTTGTCTTATTTATGATATTGAAAATTCGATTTTTTAACACAACTCTTAAAATTTTAATTTTTCAACTATAATTCCTTTTTTTTAGCTTTACGCGCCAGTTGGATCAATATATATAATGATACCTATTTTATACAAATGTCTAACAATATTCCGTCGAAAAAATTTTGGTTGTATAATACGTGATTTCTGACGTTATTTTCCATCGCATGCCGTCAATAGTATAATTATAATAGTTCAATAATACCTAATTTATAATAACTATATTTAGTGTTCCTCGTTGTTATAATTCATTTCTTGCATGATCTAGACATATATAATAATTACATTTTCTATTTGCTATTTTCAGGTGTAGAATAATAAAAAAGGATTACACTTTGAATAATTAAGACTATAATAAATTATGATGTAATCTAGTTCTATTGATGACAATTGATATTTATTAATTCAAAATGTTATATTTTGTAAATTTGTTTGCATTAATCTCATTATCGTTGAAGTATAGTTCGTATTTGGTTAGGCCAGATTGAAAAAAAGGTGTCATGTCTTTGATTCTTTTCCATGAAAACTTGAAATTAAATGCTTGAAAAACTATAATATTTTTTTTTTTATAAATTTTATTACACTTTTATGTGAAAATAATACACTCTCATTATTGATGAGAATGTAAAAAGAAAAGGTATTTTTAATAGAAACTAGTGCTGAGTATACAGAAAATGCATCACCTGTTAATAACTACAAGATATTATAGATTGAAATTCTACAGACATATGCCTATATAGAAATCCAACTTCATCTTGGAATTTAACATTTTGTTTTTCCTGCGTACCATTAACTGAGTATGTTACAAGTACAAAAAAGTTTTTTATGCATAAATAAACAATTAAAAATAATACAAAAATAATACAAAAGTAATAAAAATAATTTGATAAGAAACCAAGAAAACTTTATAGATATATTCTTAAGCGGCTACTGAAAAATCAATTTTACAACAAATTATGTGAAACAGAAATTGATATTGGGAATATTAGATTCTTTGAGGGTTATTGATGAAGAATTGAGTCTTAAATTAAATTTCTTTTGCAAGACGGTAAGTATCAAGTGCGGTATTTAGAGGGCTTGGAAAGGATTGACGAATAAAATTACATAGGTAGTGTACCTTACAGCCTACTGGCCTAACGCCCACACTTGAATTATCTTACCTACGCAAACTTTCCTCTTGCAGTATGGTAATGAATTCACGCCATTAAAGCAATATCGCGGTCACCCTTTGTAAAACACTCCTGCCTTAGGAAGCTTGTGCCTCACTACATCACTAATAGGTACTGACTTTTAACTTCATTTCGATTATTCAACAAGAATGAATATGAAATTCATATTCCATTTCTCTCAATGCCTTCTCAGCGAGAATTGCATTTCTTCAAGCAATTGGTAACATATTTCACTCCATTTGTAGCATAATTTAACTACGATTGGAGTACCTATGGAAATTGAGTTATTAGTTGACAATCCAAATTTCTCAACTATGTCTTGTAATTGAATGTTAGATAGTTCTTTTTTAAAAGAATCTATTTTCATCTACAGGGATAAAACTTATTATTTCTTGTTTACTGCAATAAGATGAAAATAAGTGCCAACTGATGGTTTGGAATTTTGATGAGGTTTTGATAACTCCTATCTGAAGAAATCAAGTTGAAGAGACACGTTTGTACCGGTTTTTCAAGAAATTAAGTTCCTAATGAATAAAATTTAAAGTTTTCACAGTTGAGTTTCGTGTTTGCAAAACTGGTACTGAACCTGAAAAGTAGCTCGACCTGGAACAAGACTGGAATTGCCAAAAATCTATGTGATGGCAAATGCTTCCTACTGTCTGTCCCGTGTAACGTGAAAGGCGCAATAGCTTCATGTACGTTATATGTATAGCAATGTGGAATGTTTACGAATGCCGCCGGTAACTCATTCTGTTCGGGAAGCAGCTAAATACATTCTTTCCCCTTCTGACCAATATAGTTTTGCCCTCGGTTTTGCCATCTTCTTCAAAGAAATCAAAATTTCCGATTGGCCAAAATTTAATGCAAAAAATTTTACATTAGCATGTTTGTAAAAAAATGGACAACAATTGATTTTAATTCTTCTTCTTCTTCTTCTTCTTCTTCTTCTTCTTCTTCAGGTTATTTTATCTAGGTTCTATATTTTCATTTTTACAGAATTGCAATTTCTGTATTGTTATTGCTAGACTGAATTTCAATTCATGAAAAAGTAATGTCATCTACAAATTCTTTACAAATATGAATAATAGAAAAAGTTTGGGCAATGAACATGTTTGAAATGTAAGTCAGAAAGGTATTTAAAATTCTTGTTATAGTCAATGAACTTCCTTTGAATGCAGAGAAGAATACCAATCTATTTAATCTGTTGAATTTAATAGTATTCTGCTATAAATAGAAAGCACGTTATGTACGTGTATTTTTCTCTTAAACAGTTTCCCATATAAATAAGCGTTTAGTTTTTATCCAAACAAAAGGACCAGATACTTTTTTATTTCTACAGAATATGCATAATTTAAAAACGTTATTCTTTTATCCATATGTATACATACTTAAGAAAATTTATTTTACCTAAAGAAAATTCTTTTAATCCGTAATTCTTTCGGTATCAAAAGAGTTGATATATTTTTGCGACATTCAAGACGAAATGAAGTAAATATTACTTCTCCCCAAAAACATTTTAACCATTAATAATTTATTTTAGAAACTTACAAAGTCAAAGAAACAAATCAACGTATATAACAAAGAAAATGTTTTCAAATGTACATCTCTACCAAAATAGCCAAAATATAGAAACAAATGTTGAAAAATGGTTTGAATCTAATCAAAAAGGAAATTATATTTAGAAATTAAAAACAAAGAAATGAGTAGGTTGAAAAGCTTAAAATAGGTTCCATGATATTATGATTCTGTGTCAATCAAATCAATATATACAAACTCTTGTTTAATTTTAGAATTCTTCATGAAAATTAGGAATAAATTAGAGCCTGAATCTTGTTTTTTTGTAATCGTCAAGTATTTAAAGGCTTTTTCCTGGTTTGCTAGGAAAGCGGGTTTTAGTGTCGGGTATTTTAAAAGGTCAATGTAAATTGCAGGTGGTATAATAAATAATAAAGATTGATGTATCTTACCAACGATTAACTAGAAGGCTGAGCCATTCTGCAGTTTCGTCTTTATACAGAGCCCTTCTTCTTCGTAGTCTTGCCAAATCGTGGTGCAGTGCAGTTTGTAGTAACCTTGATAGTTTGGCTTTTACTATAGTACCAGCCACAGCCAAAACTAAAACTAGCCATGCTAAAGATAGTCCTGCAGCTCCGACTATCCACGCAATGGTTAAAGCTGCCCCTAAGTACAATGATCCTCGAACTATTTCTGCATCTCTCTGAAAACGAAAAAATAATAATGAGCATCATAATTTTTTTTAAAATATCAATGAATATTGAATTTCATATTCAAGCAGGACTTTGTCAATATAATTATAATTTATATTTTTTCAAGAAAACATTTGTAAGTAATTGGCCTGAAACAGTAATTCTAAAGGCTTAATTTTTATAGGTATTAGAAATAGAAATTCTTTAGAGAGATATATATAAATAAAATTATTTCTATATGTGTTTACAAACGCGAATAAAAATATAGATTATAATTGCTTGCTAATGGCTATTAATTACCATTTAAATAAGACATTTTTTGTCAACGCTAGAAAGTTGTTCGAGGAATGTTTAATCCTTTCGATTAGGAGTTGTTGAGAAATAGCGAGAAGTAAAAACAAACTTTGCACCTAATAAATGATACTAAAGGAACCCCATATTCTATATTTTCTCACGCAATATCGCGTGTTTATAACAAAGAAATCTCTTGACGTCATTAACCTTCCCTGGAGAAATGCACTCGTAAAAACTTGAAAATTCTTTTACCTTCCTTAGGCCTGCGTCATTAGACACGAAAATATGCAAATTTAAAAAAAAGCATCCTTTCAACCTAACGGTTTGACTATAAGGAAACTTTGTCTCTTAATTTAGTTGCGTGTGTAAACGGACGCAAATCACATGAGCAAGGTTAAAATAATAAAATAAAGAAATGATTAATTTCAGAACTTGAATATAACTTTTCCCCACATTGATTTTTATTTAATATTATATTAACAAAACAATGTATTAAAATAGGAGGTAAAAAAAGGAAAGTTCAACTCTCGTCTTATTGAGATCGAAACTAAAAGAATAATAAAAGTGGGAAATAAAAGAATAACTCTTGAATTGAAAACGATGCTTGCGTGCAGATTTCGCTCGTTTTCTTCCAACAATGTTCTTTTTTGTTTAATTTTCTTCTCAATACAAAAAATGTCTATTTACATGTTAATCGTGGTTTCATGATGCGATGAAATATCAAATTATTTTACTTGCATTGTATAATAAGTAATTCTGAAATTGTGCGTTTTAATTAAAAACGTTTCCTCAACGAACAAGTTTTTTATGCAATAAATAATTGTAGAGAAGTAAAATACAAATTAACAAATAGAGATCTATTTTCAGGTACCTACATAATAAATTGTAAAGAAATTTTTTTAAAAGAAACGAGTTAATACGAGAAACAACTGCGTTCACTAAAATACACTCTTTCGTAAAATGGGGCTACTAATTGAAGCTACTTTAACGGTAGAAAAGTCAGGGATCTCAAGTTTAAATCACTTGGGAAATCTGCCTGTTTCCGCAGTGGATATTGTGGATAACATTGTTCTGAATTCTTCTCACATTGCATTTGTTTCGGAACGGAGTATTTTTATACAATTGCAGTTCTTCAATCGACCTTTAGAATTGTATCTGATTTTATCTAATTGTCAATTTATATTTTAAGAAATAAAAGTAGATAGAAACTACTGATTAAAATGATCTTTAATTAAAATTAACAAATAGAACTAAAAAATTGATTTATTGCTCTATAGAAAAATGTCTTTATTTCTGCCTTGAGTGGTAGCTTACGGTTGCTTATTTTTGAGACTCTTTATAGGGGACGAAACTTCTTGTGGCTTTCAAAACCGCAAAGTGTCAGAGTTACATATACTTTCAAGTTGAAACTTCTTAAAGCAGACACGAAATTGAACTGTGCATCTAGTAATACTGATTTTTAATATAAAATCATTTAATTTCTTTTTTAAAATAGGTCTAACTGGCTTATTATTAAGAATAACATTTAAAAACGATAAATTGAATTAAAATTTCTTTTTGGCGGAGAGAAAAAGAAGAGTCAGAATTACATTTGAGAATTATAAATTAAATTACAATATATGTCTGACTAAAGAGCGATTTTACTACTTAACTTTCAAAATTTGCATTGTGGCAGCTAAAAAAACAATATTTCAATTTTATTTTAACGAATATTGCTTTTTTGCATATAGGTTTAAAAAATAGCTTGAAAGAATCTTTAAAGATAAGTAGTAAAAGTGCGATATGGTCAGTTGTATAGAACAATTCTTAAGAGTAACATTTCTTTATTTAATATATTAAATAGTTTAATATTAAATAAGTAAATACAATAATGACTCATGAACTGAATGTGTAGTTATATGTTGAAAAGATTATAATATGATAAATACGTACTTGAGATTTTTGAGTGATTGCGAGAGCGAACTCTTCATCAGGAGCTGAATCATCAGGGGTCATATTGGCAGACCCTGAGGCTCCGTTGCTGACCGCTTCGTTAAGGGGCCTGAAAGGTCCCCCTTCTTCAAAAGGGCACTCTTCAATTGGGCTACAACTCCCACTGCCTTCTCGCTTCCCTAAAAAATACAAAATCCACGCACATTTTTAATCAGCTAAATATATATTTTTTTCATTTATTATTGTATAAATTATTTCTAACATTATTTCCCGTGTAGAAATTTTGCCATGGTCCTAACTGGGACCAAATCAAGGTGTCCCCAATTTGGGAATGGAACACACGTTCCGATCAGGACCACACCAGGAATGTTATAACCCTGTCTGGCTCCGATCTGGCCTTATATTTTATTCCTGAATTGGGCCCTAATCTAGCAATTTCTACACGGGAAATCCAATAGTAATTTACAAGCCAATTCCCAACTTATTTGGTCTCAGATTGGGTTCTAGATATTGTAATAGAACCATTATAGGAGTGAAAGAATTTCATAAGAAAGAAAGAAGTAAAGAAAGTAATGAAATAAATCTTCTGAGTATTGATTCCTATAATATACTTCTATATAGAAGGAATTTATACATTTAATTTTATTTTTATTCGACCAATTACTTTATTCTAATTAGAGAAGATATTTCAATTGTCAGTTGTAAAATCTAGTATCACTGCTCAGACTATTTATTTGACCTCGGTTAGAAAGTGACCTGACATGCACAACATTGCATATAATGTCGCGTGCTCGTATATTTCCTCAAAGGCTCCAAGCTGAAATAAGTTTGTAGAGGTAAATGTCACCTCAATTTAATTGATAGAAGAATCATAAGCTACAATCATATTTTTAACTCATTGTAAATTAATCTCAATTTTCACAGAAAGTTCACAATAGAAAATTCTTTTAAAAAAACAAAGATTAATTGAACAAAAATTAATATTGGTGGCAGTAAAATCTATGATAAATGATGATCTGGCTGGATTAATTTTAGACAAGTGCAGAAATAAGGTTAACTTTTTGTGAAATTAATTATTATAGCCATGATGGTAATTAGTTACTTTCTTTTAAATTTCAAAAAGATTAATGAGCGACATTGCGATCAAACGAATATAACAATGAGATTGTTTTGCCTCATCATTTAAAATGCGGTTTTAAGGCGCAAAAATGTTTTAGTTCTCAAAATTAGGACTTGATTTTTTAGCTTGCATGTTTATGCTTCAATTAAAATTGATTAGAGAAATGATATATATCTTTTGATCTAATATAATGTGAAGAATGTAAGTTAGCAGGTGAGGAAGTTTAGCTAACGAAAGTCCGAGGTCTCGTGAAATTAATTAAGACTAACATTTCTGAGATGTTTCACGCAATGGCCTGATTCCCCTTTGAAGAGATATTCATCAGGTAACGTGTACTAAATAAGATCAACGTCTAAGGGCAATCGAGAACATGACCTTGGCATTATGAATGCGACCTAAGACAGAATTTATGTTACCAGACGTTCTCAAATCTAGGACTACTTCCTTCAAAAGATCGATCATCAACCATACAAGATCAAGATCTTACCATTAAAAAGGGGACGTGAGTTTCGCGAATTATCATCCTTTTTTTATCATTTCTTGGCCAGAATAAACGGGTTTAAATGCATGTGAACCTTTATCATGGTACGATTTTCATTTCCGTATGTTTATAAGTACATCTAGGTCTTATTGGTTATCAACGAATACAGTAGAATTTTTTATTGTCCCTTGAGAAGAATAACCATGCTTGTCAATGCTTATGCGCATAAACAATTTTTGACAATTTAAACCGAGTTTGATTGTTAACAATTTATCACAAGAAACAATCTCATCTATAAGGATGTGCAACTTAATTCAAAATTGGCTCAATTTTAGAGCTTTAAACCACGAAATACATGCAGATTTTTAATCATGTTGCTTTTAAGGTTTAACAGCTTTTAAATTTCTTTTACAGTGCTATATTGGCGCAGTGATTGATAGTCATGATGTCATTGATAGGTTGATAATGTACCCGATGAGGTACAATTTTTGTGATTCTATAGTAAACTTTTTCCGTGAAAATAAGCTCCTGATTTCATAATGTTGCAGTAAAGTAAATTACCCGCAGTGAGCTTTTTATTCTTGGGATAAAAGTTGTATGTAACCTCTAAGACCGACGACCGTATCCTAACTGGCCGTGAGACCATAAAGATCGCGTGATAGTATCCATTCTTTCGTGTTGCAGACATTTCTTAAAATATCGATCAAATAAGTCATTAGATCATGCGCCTTTTTTCTTTTCAACAGGAAATCATACGGGATAGTGTACGATTTTATGGTTCACCAAATTAAAAATAGGAATTGCTCTTCCTAAATCTGAATTGTTTAGAATTTTAATTAATCTGGATTAATAAAATTAATATATTACACTTGATGGTTTCAATTGAAATTAACATTTACATTTCAATTAACCAATTGATTCCGTATAGTGCACGATACATGTTATACAAAGTTATGATTATTTTCATTATTTGAATCAACAAAAGTTAATCAATAGAGATATAGTGAATTTCAAATGAACATATTATTTTTCAATAAAATTGAAAAATGTGTACTTACTTGCACTCAGAATTCGATTATCAATGAAAATTTTATTATTAATTTCAGATTTTATTAAACAGAAAAAGAGTCATTTATGCGAAAATAATACTTTCATGAAAATACACTAAAAAGACGAAATTATCATAAAAACAGCAATGAAAATATTGGCATGAAAAAACACTAAAAATATTGTCATAAAAAAAACATAAAAAAAATAATGTTATTTGGAAAAATACATTTCCAGTATTATTATGAATAACCAATATTATTATGCGAATAAATATTTTGTACATTGTTATATATATAAGTATAGAGAACATTATTTTTAATGTTTTTAAAGACATAATGATGTATTATATTATATATAGAATCAAAATTATTAAGATTTTTATAAAAAGTTTTATGCATAAACAGATATTTATTTTTTAAAGTTAATAATAAACAATAAATTATTTATCTGTTGCGGAAATGTACCTTTTTTAAGGGATGAGCCACGTTTTAGATGTCTCGTCATGAATGTAGACAATAACTGCATTTCCACTAACAGAACTACTTTTCTCTTCTTTAATCTCTTGAGATTTAAAAGAAATCCATATTTTGTATTCAATTAACTTTATCACAACATTGAAGGTACTTTACGCTAAAAAGTTTATATTCAATTCATAAATTACTTTCAATCACGCCATGTAGGGAAGACTCCTTTTCATTCACTTCCTGGGCACAATCATCATGATTAAAATCGAAACGATTATACGTTATTAAATTAAAATCAATAATTAAATTATTACTCTGATGAATTGATTCATGAAGCTACTAATTGAAAGGATACATTTTTGTATTCTATTTTTTATTTTTTTACATTTTATCGTTTCTCTTGTTTTATAATTAATTTTTCTATTATCTTATCATTATGGTTGTTTTATATTACATACTTATTATTATGGAGATGCAATTTCAACATTAAAATTATTATTGTATTAATCACGATTTTTTGTGAAGAATAAGAAAAGGGTTAAAGACACTAATACTGCAGTATCAAGTTGTCGGTGTTATTTTCATACCACATGCTGCTTACAATTTCTAATCTAAAGTTAAGGATGGAATTTCAACGAGTTTTATTTCCGTTATGAAAATTGCAATTCGGTCGACGCATTTTTAATAATTATAGTAGTAATTCCGTATTATGAAATAACACATCGTAAACATCCAGTTACTTGTCTCACATTATAAACCTCAATGAAAATTACGACCCACATCTTATTAAATTGAATTTCTTTCTTTCAACAAAAAATTATTTTCAGAATCTGACAAAAAAATCATTCTTCTTTTCCGAAAATATCATACGTAAATATTGCCATTTAAATGTAAAATTCAAGAACAAATCAAAATAAAGAATTTTGAAATAAAATGACTAGGATTTTCTCAAATTTTAAAACAATCTAATTTATATGCTTTATTTGTTCTTGAATTATAACATATTGATGTTGTTTTCAGTTTATCAGAAGGGTGAGTTCACGATCTAAAAACCATCAGAGGGCAATATAAAAAATTTAAACTATAGTAACATCATTGCTGCTAGACTATATATTTATTTATATGTGTCTCAAGCGCATTGAGATTGTTTTATTATTAAAATCGACTTTTAGATTATTTTCAGATTCACTTTAAATTCTCGATAATTTCAATTTTACGGTTAAATGAATTACAGAGGTTTTGCACAAGTAAATTACTGGTAAAAATGTTTCGTTCTTTTTAATTGTTTTAAGCACGTGTTTCTAATTTGTGGCGAGGATAAGCCCTCTTTGCTTCTTCACTCGCGAAATCGAACTGGTTGGATAGTCTTGCTTTCATGAGTTCCACCACTAATAATAATCGCGTCTGCGCTAACATTTAATTAATAGTTTTTGTCTCAGAATTTATTATCTCCTAAATTTCACACTTTCCTGCTGTTCTGACAAAAAAAATCGCTCAGAAATTCAATTTAAATGATAATTAATTGACTTATCAATTTTTCATCCACACTTTGAGTTTATTACTTGGTTTTTTAGCTGAAGCTTTTTCTCCATTCATTCAAGACATATTATCAAAAATATAAAATATTCACTGAGAAAAACGTTTGGTTTGGACAACAAAATATTTGCTTCTATTTCAACTAAATATTTTGTTGTCCAAATCAAACGTTTTTCTCAGTGTGAAAAGGTTATTAATAGATTTTCATGTTCGAAATTTGTGAAAAAACATTGTAATTAAGAAATTATGTTTGTATTTAAAGCTCTTGTTTATTTTTTTGGATCAAGAGAATCGAGTATTTATTTAAATCACAGGATAAAGAAAATAAAGGAAAAAAAGGCTTCTTTATTACAATTTCGCAATCACATGTTTGGAAACATAACATTCTTTTGACATACATATATTACAAGAAAATGAAACGCTAACTTTTAAAGCCAGAGCAGTATATAAATATTTTAAAGTTTATTCGCACACAAAATGTGTGAAATAACAGAAAAAAAGTTTGTGAAATTGTTTTTTACTCTTTTAATATAATGTAAGTGCAATAAAAATGAACTAAATTCCAAGAATAATGCACTTTTAGGATTTTCAGCTTGAAAAGAGTTAAAAATGAAACCACAAGGCATATGATTTATTTTAGGATTGTGAAGTGGATTATAGAAAATCTTTATAGTTCTTTGAAATTAACTTTACTTTTCAGGTCAAGTATTTTTTCTTTTTTCACATACAGAAATTATTTATTTTCCACTTGAATTATTATAAATTCATCCTAAATTAAATATTGTCTGATTGTATGTTTTTATACCGAAAATTTAGCTTCTACTTTGCTAACAACTTAATATTTATAAAAGAGATTTAAAAAATTAAAATAAGTTCTAATTAAAAAAGGGCGTTTAAAAATAACAAAAAACAGAACTTGCTCTACGAGGAAACAAAAGAATCATCTTAGAGAAAAGAGCGTTTATAAAGAAAAATAAAGAATATAGCGATCAAATTAAAAAAGTATTTATAAAAAGGAAGTCAAATACTTATAATCAACTATGTACATAGTACAAGTACAATTGAAAGTAAGTTGCGAATAATATTCAAAAAAAGGATTTAATATTTAAAAATATTAGATTTTCAAAAGGATTATTTCCCCAGATAAAAATAATGCTTCTATCTACGAATTAAATTGCATAAATTACAAAATATATAGATTATGAGATTTTACAAAAAATGAGAGCAAGGTCAGGTAGAAATGAGACAAAATTAAATTTAGGTTGAAAAGTGTTTTGAAGCGATTGTTGGAGAGTTTTTACAAATTTGAGATGATTACACTTTCTTTACGTTAATGCACAAGACACGACCCGTTGCGCCCGATGCACCGTTGTGTAACGGCATCGTGCGTGCAACGGTTCAATATTCCCAATTTCGTTCTCAAACATTCGCAAAATGTCATTTTAATTTAATACTGTACTTAGTTCCGTTCGTCTCAACTAGAAAATTATAACTGTGTACTTTTGCCCAAGATTTATGTTGAAACGTTCTTTATCATGCACTGTCATATGAAAGCAACATATTAGACACTGCAATAAGTAAAAACTTTCAGAATACATTAAATCAAATTGTAATAAGCGTTTTATTAATTTTTTAAACCATTCATTATAGTTGTGTGTACCTGTTTATGAATACCACGAATCGTATTCGTCACAAGTGTTTTCAAAAGTGAAAACAAGAAATAAAACGTCGAAATATTTTTCTTTTCTTTTGCTGTGACGACAAGATTTTTTGCAACTTAAACACCAAAATAAAGCAGTAATGATTTCATTCAGGTTGAATTATTTTCTGTCAGACATGTTGAATAAAAATCGCGATAACCCGGAGTACAGTGAAAAGCATAATAGTAGTCTGTGCAATAAATTGAATTAAATTGGACTAACGGATTTGAAATGGGAGACAGTAAAAATGATCATTTGAAAAAAGACTGTTTTTCTTTCTCCTGAAAATCTCTTGATGAGATTGTAGTAGATGTAGAACACGTCCGATATCGTGAAAGGATGGCTCTGCTACCAGTTGGTCGTTGCTTCATCTTTTATTTGCTTCTCAACAACATCTGTCTTACGCGCTATGCCTTACCATCCTCCATTCGAGAACTACTATACAACTACTATACTACTACTATTACTATTACTACCACCACTACTACTATTCTCTTACTTATATATACATGTATACAACATACCGATCCACAGAGCAACCAACTTTATGGTGCAAGGTGCATCAGCCCGAGAATTTCAAACAAGTATTTTTCAGAAAAAATCTACAGGTACCACAGTAATTCCTTCTTCATGATTCGACATTTCACTGTCACTGCAATCATCCCTTTTATATAATTCACTCGATTCCAAAAGACATTTTTATCTTTTTCTGCTTCTATTTTATCATTTTCTTCAAACTTATTCCAGTCTTTTTCAACTCTGTCGAGTTTTCTTCAATTTCTCATTTCCCTTTTCCTTTAATTTCTATTCCTCTTGTTATTTTTCTAGTCTCTTTTTTAAATTTATTTCTCTTAATTAAAGATTGATTACAAGGCTTTTAGAGATCTATATTAAACAAAAACGACCTCTTGCAACAGTTTTTTCTTAATTTTCAATTTATTTCATGTGTTATTTTTGCTACTTCTTGAATCACTCATATCATTCTCCAATCTGCAATTTATGGTTGCATTGAATTCGTCTCTGCATGATGCAGATTGTAGACAGATTAAAATTAAGAGATATTTAATAAGGCAAAACAAGTTTCGTTCACTGCAAAATTCTCATCTTTCAACTGTGTGTCGCTGCTACTGTATTTAATAAAATAACACCTGTTTATTTTCAACACAGCCAACTCCTTTTTATACAAATGCCACAATTAGTATTGTGTTTTTGAAAAAGAAGAAATCATCGCTACGTCAAAAGGATTGAAAACGAATTTTTATAATGCGGTATATTTGCGCATATACTTTATGCAACTTTAATAAGTGTAAAGGAAGCATTACATCAATTGATGCAATTATATAATTTAAATCAAATAATCAAAAAATATTATTCTTATTATAATAGTTATGTCTGTTTTAATAAAACTTACTCCGGAAATCCATTGTATCAAAATTTGACTTTTCTTGGGATAAAAAACCAGAGAAAGAAAAGGGATTCTATTTTTGAAGTCAACTTTTAATAAAATTGAAAGGAAGCTTTACTTCCAAAAATAGAATACTTTTTTCTCAACGTTTTGAGACTTGTGTTAAAATATGTTAATTAAAAGTTCTTGTTTGAAAAGTAAACGATGGAAAGTAAATTTCTTAAACAAACTAATATTTTGACTGATTTTCTGTATAGAGTAAACCTTTATTTTGCAGAGTAAATTCTTTGAAGTAAAAAATTGGTAGAGTTGTCTTCAGCTAATAATTTTTTTTAAACTTCTTTTCGGAGTTGTTTATTTATTCCCAAGTTGTTCACTCTCATTGAGGAATAAAGTAATCCTTTTCACAGTAACTCGTTCTGTTTGAGCAACTCCGAAAAGAGTTGTTGCAAAATTTGATAACTAAACTACAACCTTCTATAATGAAAACAACTGCATGAAAAGGATAATTTACTTTGGAAATATTGAAATCTCTGTTTAAGAAAAGTAAGTAAATTTCATCTTGAAGTGCTTACAACTCACTTCTGTTATTGATTAATCGCAAAATGTAGAAATTTTATGAAAAATTTGTGAGTGCAATATTAAAAAGTATTTTTCGTGTTCCTCTCAAGATGATGAGGAGAGTTTAACACCAGGTAAAAACTTCTTTTTTACCTGTTGCTTCCTCTCGCGTGACTCGAGGTTTCCAGGAGTGGATTCACATTTCCGTATCCATGGGTTTGCACGAGTTTATCTTTGGCGAAGCATTTAATCGCTTAACGGGCACAAAATGTGATTTTTAACACGAAAAATAGTGAGATTTCGCGCGAAAGAGAATACGACCATGCAAGTCTGGGAGCACAGCAACACTGACCTGACAAAACAGAAAACGGTTCTCTCTCTTTTATCTTCCTCTTTCTCTTTCAAGCTAATTTTCTCTCATTCTGTCTCTCTTACTCCCCGCTTGCTGCTCCCTACATTTCCCCCTTGGTGCTCCACGAACCCCCATCACTTCTTAGACCACACGCTCACAAATAAAAGAACACATTCTGACTCTGAGGACGAGTCACATTTTTCACACTACCTTAACCTTCTTAGAGTCAGTGTCTGTGTACGAGTACTTTTTGAAAGAAAAGCAAGTAAAAAAGACAACCTGCAATTGTTCCTTGCTGATCCTTAACTTGGTCGGAGATTTAAGATTTTACTGTCTTTGAAACTCACGCCTGAGAATGATTTTCGGCATTCTTTCACACGAAAGCCAATTCTTCGAATAGGACACCTTTCCGAAAAAAGTTCATTTTTCAAAAAACCACTCTCCAAGCCTCAGTCATAAGAAATTAATTTCCTTATTTAGTGAGAATTAAACCACTTATTCAGTTAAACTCATCTGCTGAGTTTTAAAAGGTTTTTCAGACAGAAGTAACGTACAATTGCTTTAGTTTAAGTCTTAAGAAATAGTTATTTATTCATTCATTTATTCGGAAATCCGAATGTAATCAGAGATGGGTCATGTTAAATAGTCCACTAATTAATGTTCCTTAAGCTTCAAGGTATATCAAGATTTGCGTCTTTTTTTACTTTCTCAATCTATTATCATGGGTTTGACAAGCTTCGTCAAAGAAAAATATAAGTAAGGGTGATCACAGAATAGGATGTAGTAATATGGAACTTACCTGACAAGTATATAATATATATAATATGCAACTACAACACGCATGTCGCATGCAAATCCAGCGACCACGTGAAAATGGGATATGTGGAATTTAGAAAAGATGCGCGTCCGTCTATCGACTAAATTCTGTAAAATGAGAAATTACACTTGTACTTTTTTCAATCTATTTGCATTAAGACAATGTAGCTACCATCACATTCAGATGAGATTTGAGCTTTTTATTTCGAAAAAATAAGCCAAGGGGACAATGACATTGATCCTTCTCTTATTAATCACATTTAAAACCAACTCTCCCTTTTTAATTCGACGGGCTTTATATAACTTTTGATTTCATTTGCAGAAACTAAAATGCAAAATTTACCATGAATTGTTAAACTAACTGCAAACATGCAAATATTTTCATGTTATTTCAAATTCGAAATTTATATACAGTGTTCATCTGTGTTATGAAAACGCATATTTCATTTTTAATTAAAATCATTAAACATTATTGACACTCTTTCAAATTTTCGTAATTGAAATAGTTTAAAAAATGTAATTAAAGCATAGAGTCATTAAAAGAAATGTACTTTTTAAAGTAAAAGCTGCATTGAAAACTGGTAAGCAATTAAAAATGAAAAATTTTGGTGCATGAATAGATGCATTACTCATCTTATGCATGTAGTTTATAAAATATACGTGCACAGCTTCCCTTAAATCGGGGGAGTATTGTTAACGTCGTCAGCTGCAAGCCTTGGAAAGAAGTGTGCATATATACTAACGACGAGAAATACTATGGGGGCAGTGCTTGTTATGAGCGAAGGGTGGTTTCCCTCTGTGCAATTTCAACGTCGCACTATGCAACTAAGAACTAAAGCAATTGTTCATTCAGTTGAATTCACCAACGCAAAGATTCTTAAATAATTTCAACACCTCAAAATGACTTCCAAATATAATTCTGGCACTTTTTTTGCATATATATGCACTCAGATTTTCTCATTCGATTCCCCCTATGGATAAATACGTCCCATCCATATTCTATGGTTGACACATCCATATATATGGTTAAGCCAACTATTCATATGGATGTACCAACTTTTGATATGGTTGGACCAACCATAGACATGGATGTGTCAACCATGGATATGAATATGCCAACCGGATGTATGGTTGGGACGTATTTATCCATATAAATGGTTGCTCCAACCATACCATTTTTTTCAGTGTAACGTTTTTGACACTTGTCTGAATCAATTAGAATTTTACAAAAGCTCCCAATTTTTAATTTTTAAAAAAATAAAAATCATGTTTCACGTTTTTGCAAATTTCGAGGTGTTCCTGAAATTTTTTTAAAAATATTCTTTGTGCATTCGATTCCCCACAAAAAGGCACCCCAATTTCAGTATTATAACTTTTTTGACAATTGTCTGGATCAATTAGAATGTTACAAAAGTTTGCTCCCAATTTTTAATTTTTAAAAGAATAAAAATCATGTTTCACGTTTTTGCAAATTTGACACCAATTCTTATTTTCCTTGATGTGAACATAAAATTAGATACATTTAAAATTACATTTGCAAAAATGAAATAAACATTCCTACTAGTTTCTTTGAATAATTGCACAATTTTAGTTCTGATGATGGTTTTGATATAATGAAAATTATTTAGAGAGAATAATTAATTAATGGAAATGAGGATGAACTAATAAAAGGTATAAATAGAAATCAATCGAGGTACTAAAATAGAAATTAGTCTCAACAAGAAAATAGTAGCAAAAAATAATCAACGAAACAATTGCAAAATTTAAATGTAAGTTGTAGCCGGTTTTAAAGAATTTAAAATTTTTTATAATTACTTGACTGACAATTAATTGTTTAAACATTGTTAACAAATGATAAAGAAGTTATCCAATTTATCGGTTGTGAGCCAGTTGTGCAGATGTTTCACACTTTGAACGAAATTTCATTCATGTCGTTGTAGAAGTTACATCGATCCATTTGTTTACGAGGTAGTCTGCTAAAGCTACTCCTTTGGAGCAGCTTTTTTACCCTCGGAATTATAAATTATTATTATGCAGTAAATTTGTGTGCTTATTACTAAAATAAAGGATTAAACAATGCCCGGAACTGCGGTTCGTAAAGCATAATTTTCTCAATAATCTTCTTTTTTCCTATCGTAATTTTTGGAGCATAAATGACAGCTCTATCTGTCAACTTATGCGTCACACATAAATAATTGTGTTCATCTACATTTAAGAAAATATTTATCAATCTACTTTTTTGAGGATAAATATATTAAATTCACTCTTCACTGACAAAATAAACAGTTATAAAATAATTAAGTTTTAATGATTTTTGTTTTATTCAGTTTAATATTATGTATTTTATTAAATTTAATGTACTTGTTATAAAAATTGTTTGTTTTTTAAAAGAAATAAGTAAAACATATTAAGTCGGATTTTTTAATGATTAATAGGTTTTTGTTTTCTTAAGTTATAATTTTTTGAAATTGTAACTATACACAACGAGTAACTGCCTTAGATTAAAAGATATAAATGTGTGTATAATAATTTCTTAATCCAAGTAGTTTTATTTAAATCTGTATTGTTTGTCAATAAATAATGAAATTAACGTTTTATTATTTTTAATAATAAATAATAGTCCAAAACTTTACCTAATTTTGAAATTACTTGCAAATGAGGCAGTTTTGAAGGTAATTATTTATTAAATTTCAGGATAGTACGTCGGAATTAGGTGAAATTGAAAATGTACGGGTGGTCGTTCGTGTCAGACCGTTAAATGGAAAAGAATTGGATCAACATTGCAAGAATGTAACAAAAGTGGACACCTTGAATGCAGAAATAACAGTGGAGAATCCAAATGCTGCTCAAGGAGAGCCCCCGAAAGTTTTCTCCTTTGATGCACTTTTCGACACGAATGCCAGTCAGGTGGATATTTATAATGAAACTGCTCGTCCCATTGTTGATAAAGTTTTGCAAGGCTATAATGGGACAATTTTTGCATACGGTCAAACCGGTACTGGAAAAACGTATACAATGTCAGGTGCAAAAACTTCACCTCAGCTTAGAGGCATCATTCCAAACACGTTTGCTCATATTTTTGGGCACATTGCAAAAGCTGATGAAAATCAAAAGTAAAGGGTTTTTCTTTAATAAGAAAAAAGAATGTTGCTTGTGAAAAATTATTATCTTGATTTAATGTATAATATTACTTTTAGGTTTTTGGTAAGAGCCACGTACCTAGAAATTTACAATGAAGAAGTTAGAGATTTGTTGGGAAAGGATCAAAATACGAGACTGGAGGTGAAAGAGAGGCCAGACATTGGTGTGTTTGTTAAAGATTTAAGTGGATATGTTGTCAACAATGCTGATGATTTGGATCGAATCATGACTCTTGGCAATAAAAATCGTACGTTGAAATAACATTTATTTTCACTTATCTTCTACTTTTATATTTTCATAAATTTGAATAAATTAATGTCTTCTTGTTGGTCTTTACGTTTTGTAATTATAAATATAAACCGTCTTGTTGTGTTTCTAAAAAATTGTAAAGGTGTGGTGGGAGCAACGGCAATGAACGTTTCCAGTTCAAGATCACATGCCATTTTTACAATTACCGTAGAATCTAGTCAACCTGGAGAAGATGGAGAGCAGCATGTAAAAATGGGAAAACTTCACTTGGTCGATTTGGCTGTAAGTCAACGAAAACTAATTAAATTTAAAAAACAAGTGGAAAATTATATTCATCGCATCAACATTTCGGCTT
Source organism: Ganaspis sp. Gsp50 (assembly GCA_011057455.1). Lineage (NCBI taxonomy): Eukaryota > Metazoa > Arthropoda > Insecta > Hymenoptera > Figitidae > Ganaspis > Ganaspis sp. Gsp50. The sequence continues at coordinate 43,953 of WNHD01000282.1, read as the reverse complement.
CCTCATAGGGAAATAGTTATAAACGTCAAAAATACTGAAACAATGACATCTTATAATTAGGGTTTCATACCCACAAAACTAAAACGTATTATTTCCCTTTTTTTTTGTTTTATATTATCTTTATATTAATACGAAACAGTTACTCTTTTAGAATAACAAATTTTGCATAAAGGAACTATCTTTAAAACACCACAATTTTAATATTTATATAGAAAATTGAATTTTTATTCTCAAAAACAATTACACTACAAAAAATAGTGTCTTGGTTTAAGACGTTTGGAAGGTCAACATAGAAGACATTTTTCAACGTCTTAATTAGCCGTCTTATTTGCTTTCAGTACATGCCAAAACATCTTAAATCTAAGATGTTTCTAAATGTCTAAATATCTTATTATAAGACGTTAACAAGACACTTGATTTTTCAGTGTAAACACGGCTGCCCTACATATGGTGCCTTTTACTGGCTTTGAAGTTCGGATTGAGAGCTATAAAGTTCCATTCTCACTAAAAATAACTTAAAACGCATTTGTGTATCTAACAAAAAAGATTTGTGGAGAAATAATGCACTCTAATTGCTTCTAATAAGAAAAAAGCAACAAGAATGATTCATATATAGGGCAGCCCGGGCTGCCCTACATATGATTCGTTTTGCTCGTTTTAAATTTTAAAATGAGTGCTCGCAAGTGCAATTCTCACTAGAATTCACTTGAATTGCGTTTGTGTAGCTAAAAAGAGGGTTTTTGTGGATAAAAAATTTATTCTAATAGCTTCTGAATAGAATAAAGCACCAAAATTGAAAAGTGGTGAAGTGTGTTTGAAATTTATACACACACACACACACACACAGATACATCTGGACATTTTGTTAGAAGTTCGTATATATACTTTTTAGATGAAAATGTGTTGATTTAGACTATTTTTGAAAAATGGAAGATCGGCACGATGACAAGGCTTTCCTATGAGGAAGCAAAAATAATAAAATTTCAATAATCGTTTCGCTTTTAATATTTCTGTAAATCCACTTACTTTTAATTTGTGTTAATTCTAAGCAAAATATCTGAGGCGGAGAGTTTGATGCACCTTAAATCTTTCTGATAAGGATTATTTTTTATATTTTCTTGAAAAATCAGAGAAAGTTTTGTTTTAAGAGAAAAATATATAAAATATATTTATAAAAAATCTTTTTAGGGTTCAGAGCGTCAGAGTAAAACTAAAGCGAGTGGAGTTCGTCTTCGAGAAGCGACAAAAATTAATTTGTCGCTTTCAACTTTAGGAAACGTTATTTCTGCCCTAGTCGATGGACAAAGTTCCCACGTGCCTTACAGAAATTCGAAATTAACGAGGTTGCTGCAAGATTCCTTGGGGGGCAATTCTAAAACTCTAATGGTGAGTTTATTCAAGGGAAAAAGATAAAATTAATATTTTACAATTTCCTTTATGGTGGAATTTATTTACAGTGCGCGAACATCAGCCCAGCGGATTTAAATTACGACGAAACTATCAGTACCTTGCGTTATGCGAATAGGGCTAAGAATATTAAGAACAGGGCGAGAGTAAATGAAGACCCGAAAGATGCGCTTCTTCGACAATTTCAAGTGGAAATTGAACAATTGCGAAAACAATTGGAGGAGAATGCTGGCGAAATTTCGGATACTGAGGTTGAAACTGACGACTCTGAAGAAAACGGAAGTGGAGAAACGAAAAAAGAGAGAAAAAAGGCACACAGAATGAGTCAAATGATGACAATGGAAGAACTGGAAGACGGATTGGAAGATGCAGAAAAAGTTGATAAAGCTGAGAAGGAGGAAAAATGTTGCGACGACAATGATGTTAATGAACTAAAACGCACACAGTACATTTCTATATGTTTTTCTTATGTAGACACGTTGAACCACCTCGAAAAGATGTCTTTGACTTTTCTTTTCGGTTTGGTTTTTCAATCGCATAATTCATTTTAGGTTCAATTTAACATTAATCGCTCATTTTTAAAAATAATTGCAGAAGCGAGAAGGAAGCGTTGAGGGAAAAAATGCAGAATCTTCAGAATAAAATTCTTGTGGGTGGGGAAAATCTTTTGGAAAAGGCAGAAGTGCAAGAGCGATTGCTGGCAGCGTCGGCAATAGAACTGGAAGAAAGAAAGAGTCGCGAAGAGCAACTGAAGAAGGCAATTGAAGAAAAAGAAGCAGAAAGAATAGATATCGAAGAAAAGTACTCTTCTCTCCAAGAAGAGGCTGCGGGAAAAACAAAAAAATTAGCTAGAATTCAAACAATGTTGTTATCTGCAAAAGCAGAACTTTCAGATTTGCAGGAAGAGCATCAGAGGGAAATGGAAGGGCTCCTCGAATGTGTTAGAGGAATTGGAAGAGAATTGCAGCTTCAAGAACTAATTTTGAATAGTTATATTCCTACTCAATATCAGGTAAAAATCTTTAATAACTATTTTTCAATGTTTAGTATGCTTATTACTAAATTATTGTAAATTATATACTAACGATTATAATGACAATTATATTATTTAGAAGACGTTTTCTTAATCTTCTTGAAATGAAGATTCACTCCATGAGAGTGGATTTCTCACTTCAAGAGTAAAGTGGTTTAGTTTTTATTCCTTGTAGAGTAAAAACTCACTCGAAGCAATAATTTTTACGACAAAATTAAAGATTGATCAATTTGCAGCGATAAAAACTAAAAAGTGTGTTTCTACTTAAGAGTATTGGGAATTTTATGTCTTTGTAGACTTGGTAGAATAAAAATAATAAACATTATGATTATAATGATTTTGAATTTAATTTTTACAGACTATGATTGAAAGATATGTTCATTGGAACGAGGACATTGGTGAATGGCAATTAAAATGCGTGGCCTACACTGGAAATAATATGAGAAAAGCTCAAGCCGCACCTGCAATTGGCAATCATAAAGATGTAATTACTTTTGTTTTAAATAACTAGAAGAAAGAGCCAGCATTTATTTTTAGCTTTGAAAATATGTATTTTAAACAATGCTTCCCTAAGATGAAGCAAAATGAATTAAAGTTGATAGGATTTAAATCACATGTTTCTTATTATCATTATTAATAAGTAATTATTTTATAATTGTTTGTAGCAAGCTCTTCCGGATTTATCGAATATTTTCCTTTCGTACAACACTGAATTGGAAACGACTGTGGCACCTCAAAAGAAAATTAGAAGCAGATCTGGAGTTCCTAGACCAACCACGGCTCATCGACGAACGCCACTTCAATAATCATTATTTAATCTATTCATTCTACCTTTTTATAGAAAACTTTTGCTTATAGTGACTTACATTTCTAAAAAACAAAAGAAAACACTCATCTCTTTGAAAATAGTATTTCTTGTATTTTCTATCTATCTTTTTTACTCTAATTTCTTTGTTTCTTTTTTATTTCTTAATTTTTTAATTTCCTTCTCTCTTTTGAACATTAATATTTAATATATTTTCAATTCTATTTTATATTCATTTTTTCCTTATTCTCGTTACTTTCTTATTTTCTACAGTATTTTTAGTTGAAAGTATTTTTGTCTGAAAATGTAAATCTCAATTATTTCTTATAAAGAAATAGTACCAAAGATTAAAAAGTTATGTCGCACTGAAAAACTTGACATTATATAAGAATAATATTTAAACTGTGTAGATTGTACAGTTGAATTTAAGACGCAGCAGGCGAATATACTGTGGTGGCCATAAAGTTACTGACAGTAATTTCACATCTTTAGGTAATTATTTTTATTCCCTTGAGAAATTTAAAAGTATTATTTTCCATTACGATACTGACACTGTTAACTTTTTATATAACTTAGTTAATTTACGATAGTTTAAGTTTTGCATTTATTACTGTGATAAAAGTTGTTTTTATGGTTTTAAGAATATTTTTTTTAATTAAAGCAAATTGTTTAGAAGCTCTTTTGCAATTGTGCACTTATTTAAATTTACCTTTTTCGTAAATGAAAATTGTAAAATTTAGATACTATGAATGTTGAAAAATAAAGTAGTTTTCATGGTTCTTTTACTTATTATTATCTTTTTCTTTTTAATTTTCACTTATCATCAGATAACACATTTCTACTTAATTTTCGCCCTTTCAGACTGTCAAACACTTAGCCGATTTAATTAACTATATATATAACTCGCAAAGGTTATCAAATAATTAATCCAAGCTAAAAGTTTAAGCTAAAATCTTTTAGAAATTGGCGATTCAATTATTTTCTGATTTTATTGTAAATCTGATCCTGATTATAAATTTAGTTTTTAAAATTCATTATTTTTATTTTTTAGACATTTTTCTATAATTCATCTTTCAATCCTTGACTTAATGTGGAATCATCTTCACTTAAAGTTTCCCAAAATCGCATCCTTTCCTGGCAAAAGTTCTTTTCCATGAACAGGCAAGTTGAATTTCTTATGTGAAGATGTTCTAAAGAATGTGTCCTAATTGGTTCCCAGATTAGTAGTACTTCTGATTCGTCTGGCGTAGGATTCCTAGAAAATAAAAAATCATCATTTTTCGATTTTATCATATGACTTATTGATTTTACTTTTAGGTTGCTTTTACACGATGCGATTTAATTTCATTATATTTACTATTTGCTGCAACTTTGTTTATTTTCATTATATTTGCATTAATTCATCATCTTATTTATATGAATTAGATGGTATAAGAATACTGAGAAAAATTATGGAAAATTACCCTGAGCTTATAAAGTTGAACCAAAGTTTAGTCATTAATTCAATCATCTTATTATCTTCATCAGTTATTGGTGTATCTTGAAATAAATAGTCTCGAATCGGGAATAAATACTGAAGTTCATCTCCATGACAGATTCCGTAATTTTTTATTTTATCATATAATTTACAAAACGACGCACTTCCATTGTACTCAAAATGATAAAAGTAAACTTTTGAGGATGGAATTTTTGAATGATATTTTAGGGCATTATAAATTGGGAAAATTAGCCAAGAATCCGAATACATCTAGAAAAAGAAACAAATGTTTTGACAATTTATTTCATTTTAAAAATTTGATTCATCTCTTACTTTATTTTCTTTTTAATTTTATATAAACTCGAAAATAAATCTTTATAATAAAAAAAAACACTCACGTCAGTTAAACCAGTTGTAATAGATTCATTAATATGCCCTTCTCCAAAATAAAATTTTTGAATTCTCTTGACTATTTTTTTATGTACATGCTGAGGATATCTATTCTTCAACATTATTGTTACTGGTGCAATTTTTTCAAAATTTGCATCCAACATTTCTATAAGCTTGTTTGTACTTTTAAGTTCTATTAGAAAAGAAATGAAAAAATACAAAAACTAAAAGGATAAAGTGAAACGTTAAGATTCGGTAGAATTTACATTTTACAATCATTTATTGTTTTGTGCAAATTAATTAACGGAATATTCAATTGAGAATCTCACTTGCACTTTTCACACCTCCTTCCTGGGAAGTGAAACCACTCATCCAGGGTACATTCATAATTTTTCCATTCTTTAGTAAATCTTTAGGGTCCTCACTTAAAAATGCTCCTGGATGATGAGGTTCTGCCACTGGACCGAACGGGGTGACTGGACAATAATCGAAGATCTTTAGATGTCGAAAAAAATAATTATTAACAAATGTGAAAATAAATAATTTAATTATTTTATACGTACCCGTGTAGAAATTTGGCTACGGTCCTGATCAGGCTCGGATCAGGAAACTCAAATCAGGGATGAAACGGTGTCCCTGATCAGGGCTAGACTAGGCAAAAACAGCTGTTCAGGCCCTGATCCGGGACCTCGTTTCATTCCGGATCCATGCCATTTCAGGCAATTTCTTCACGGGTAATGAATAAATCAAAATTAAAATAGAAGCTAAACTTCAAATTGTTTGTTTAAATATTTAATTTTAATAGAGAAAATTGCTTTACTTTAAAATTATCGGCAGCGTTAATTATATCGATATGCCTTTTTTTCCGTAAACAATCTAACAACTGTGTAGAATTATTAATTGGACATTTTAAAATTGTTCCTAACTTCTGAGCATTGTTCTTTGCCTCTTCTACTGTTTTAAATGCCCATGGAGATAAGACTGTTCCTGATTGTGAAATTGCTCTTTGGAATAATCCTCATAAAAGAAAAATTTGATAATGTAAAAAGTATTTTTAGAATTTCATTGTTAGACCATTAATAACTAAAAAAGAGATTAAATTTATGTTAATTTCATAAACACTTTTGCTTCCTCATAGAAAGAAGATACACATTTACAAATCAATCCATGGGTTTTTTTATGTAGAACCCCTTAAAAGAAAGAATCGTTAAAAAAATGTGAATTGGAGAAGCAGTAGAAAAGGATTACTAAGTTTTTTTTTAAAAAAATGACTCTGAATAATTCTAAAGCTGGGTCCGATTTAATACCTATATATTTATTAATAAGAAATAACCATTACTAATAGATGTAAATAAAAATTAACTTTTAATTGAATTTACATTACAGGCATGTAAAATTACCCTTGGAGAGTGGACTAAGCATGTGATATTCGACACACGCAGCACCTGCACTGTGACCACTTAAAGTTATTTCACTAGAATCCCCCCCAAATTTTTCAATATTTTCGTTCACCCATCGAATTACTTGTGCTTGATCTTTCAAAGCTTGATTTCCAAGAATCACTGAATCTCCTGTGCTTAGAAATCCCAACGGGCCCAATCTTTATAAAACACAAAAAGAATATGCCATTAGGTACATTTTCAATAATAATAATAATAATAATAATAATAATAATAATAATAATAATAAAAATATAAAACATATTATGAAATTTGATGTATTTAAAAACAGTAATATTGATAACTACTCTCCAAATCAAAATTAGTAAGCATCATTTTGAATTAGTATAACTGACTTCTTGCTTTAAATAAGTTATAAATTCACTTAATTAAATGAATTAGTCAAATTTCAAAATTAACTAAATTATAGCAAGAATTTAGTTACTGATTTAAATTAGTGTTTATATGTACTAATTTTGATTTTGATTTAGAGAGCAAACGTTTAAAATAATTGGATTCACAAATTAATTAAATATTTAGGTAAATTCTTGTTCTTAATTAACTACCTATAGTTTAATGTAACAAGAATTACGTTATGGTCCATTAAATATTTTGGACCAGTAAATACAAAGTCGCCAGAGCCACAGACAAGACCACCTCCATGAATAAATATAATGACGGGGTATTTTTCATTCTTTTCTAATTGATCGGATATTGCAGGAGTATAAACATTAAGATATAAACAATCCTCATCACCAGAAACTTCTTCTTTATCAAAAAAAATATCTTTTTGAGTACACTGTTTTGAATGCTTTTTTACAGAAAGTATTTGACTCCAAGATGATGCTGGTTTTGGTGGCTTCAAAAAGTAAAATATTTAAATTAATAAAAATGATGATAAATAATTTATTTTAAGATATTTCTTCATGATAATGATGTTAAGTGTTGTATTCTAACGTCTCGATTAAATAAATTAACTACCAGAAAAGTCAAGTTCCATACATAAATTATATTATCATAAAGAATAAAAATGTCTGACATTGGTAAAAGTCAAAATGTACGTATAATAATAAATTTATGATTAATTATAAATAATGTAGGTAATTAATGTTTAACTTTATATTACGAACCTCAAACCTCAAATCTCCTACAGGAGGGAGAGCGTATGGAATTCCCATAAAAGCAGCAAATTTTCTTCCCTTTCTACTTTCCATGAAAATACCCTCGAGAGTTCCATTTTTAATTTTTACAATTGGATTTGATAGTGCAATTATCACACAGGTTAATTCTATTATAATTAAAAGCAGCAAATTCATTTTTGTCTAAATTATTTTGTGCAATAGAACACATTAGATAAAATCAGGCCAAATATTTTCTTAATTATAAATTTATTTCGTTTTTTGTGTGCTAATTTTTTGTTAAGTTACAATGTACATAATTGTCCAAAAAATTGGATTTTATAAGCAAGCATTATAAAAAATTACTTTAATTCGTCGCTGAAAATAGCTTATGAACATGTAGCAGCAAATACGACAACTAAACGCAACTTGTGCGGAGGTCACTTCTAATTTCCCTCGATAATATGTGTGTAATCTATGACAATTTTTGTAATCAACATTTTTTACAAAAATCGAAAATATGCATATTTTTAAGAAATAAATTAAATAAAAATGGTTTGCTTTCCAGCGTAGGTTACTATAATTTTCAATTTTATTTTTATTAATAAAGATTTTCCTTTTTTTGTAAATAAAGAAAAAATAAACTCTATATTCTTTATTTTAATGCTTTGAAAATAGGTAAAGGAATACAGATAATAAAGAGTATTTTCTTCTATTTACATGTTTATGATTATGTAATTTTCCTTGGTATAATTTGTTAATTTTATATCAAACTGATATATAATTTTTTTAGATGTTTTGTTTATTTTTTTAATCATAAATAATTATTAATTACCTAACTATAGCTACTTAAAAACTTAAAAAAAATACAAATAAATTGATTAATTTTTTTTTGAATCTATAGTAACATTATTGTTTGCATTTTAGATTCAAATTTTTTACGCATTTCTCTTTTGTTACAGTTCATCTTTCACTGCTTGATCTTTAGCTATGGTGTCAACTTGTTGGCCAATTTGTAATTCATTCCAAAATTGTATCCTTTCAGAAAGTAAATTACGATCCATAAAAATTTTACTTGAACTCTCTATATGAAGATATTCTAAGTCGTGGGTCTTGACTGATTTCCATTTTATTGGAACTTTTGGTGTAATTTGCGGTGTTGGGTTTCTGGAAATTTGACATTTCTTAACACGCTTATATGAAATAGAAAAGTAAAAAATGAAAAGAAATTAAGAAGAACCTAAGTTTTGTTAGTACAAATATTTTAAAGAGAAAGAAAGTAAACAAAATGTTACAATAAAAGTTATTGCTTTCATTTAATAATTTAAGTTTGTGAAAAAATAAATAAGAATGATAAAATTTTAAACTTTGATGATTATAAATGTTTTGACTGGATTAATTTTCTAATGATATGCTTTCTTTAATACTTAATTTTATTGGTGATTTCTAATCGTTTTTGATGCTCAACTTTTTGTCGAGTTACAACTTACCCTGAATTTGCGAAATTGAACCAAAGACTGGTCATCAAATCTATCACCTTATGATCTTCATTACTCAAGGGTGTATCTTGAAATAATTGTTCTCCAACTGGGAACAAATATTGAAGATCATCTGCATGACTTACTCCATAATCTTGCACTTCATCTCCAAATATTCTACTAAATGATGCGCTTCCTCTGTATGCAAAATAATAATAATAAATTGGGGAAGACATAAGATCCAAATGATCTCTCACTGCATTATCAGCTCCAATGATAAACCATGCATCCGAGTACATCTAAATCAGCAGAAATAAGTTCGATCCATATAATATATTATAGTTTTAACATTGTCATTTAATTACTGTTATTAATTAATACCATTTCTGCACTTACGTCAGTAATTTCTAGTCTAGTTGATTCATCAATAGGTTTATCTCCGAGATAAAATTTGCGAATATTTTGGGTCACATTTTTCAACAAATGTTTCGGACAAATGTGTTCATACATTAGAGTTATTGGTGCAAGTTTCTCAAAATTATCGTTCAGCTCTTTTATTAACTTGCCATCAAATAGTCCGTAAATAGCTGCAAAAAGTAAACATTTTTTTTACCAATTTTCAAACATTTGCAATTCTTCTAGAAATTTAAAAAATTATAAATAAACTCACTTGCTGATTTAATAGCACCCTCGTGTGAAGTCACACCTGTCATCCAAGGAATATCAGATATTCTTCCATTTTTCAAGCTTATTGCAGGATCTTCATTTAAAAATGCTCCAGGATGATGAGGTTCAACAACCGGTCTGAATGGTATCATCGGACAATAATCGTAGACCTGTAAAATTATTCATATATAATATTCCAGCAATTTTTGTTCAACCCAAATAAATCTGACAACTTGTTTCTTTCAGCCTATATATGTACTATATAATATATATACCATTATAGATAAGAGGAAAATGAATTAATGATTGAAAATTACACTGTCGAGTAAATAGATGATATTATCGCAGGTAGATACATTTTCCCTTTCGTTGCTCGCACAGAGCTCAGAAGTTTGTAATTTGCATTAGATGCAGGACGAGAATTATTTTGCAACTGACCTAGATTGTACATAAATTAAACTTTCTGTTTACCATTTCTCTACACACCGCCAGACTTTATGCAAATATCAGTACGGACTTCCACATCTAATCTGCAGGATTAATTTTTTTCCCATTATAGAATTCTAATGAGTTAACAAACATCTATATTGCGCTAAATATAAAATTCTTTGGTATTTTTCCAATTCATCAACTTTGTGAATTTCATTAGCAGAAAATAGATAGTCATAATAAGTAGTTTATTACATTCTCATCAAAAATGAGACTGTATTCAAATTGTGCGATTTTTTATTTTAATAATGTATCACTGAACGTGTATCATCATCAGAAAAACTAAAGAGAATTTTTCTGGGAGAAGAAGGACTTTAATTATTTTAAATAATCTAAACGTCCGTCAATTCATACTTTTGTCGTCATGCCCTTTTGTCAATTCAAACTTTTATTAATTTAAATCTTTTTCAATGATCAATCTTCCGAAAATACGGTCCTTTTTCAATTGAATTAATATAAACTTGAATAACTTATAAATTTAATTGCAGTCTATTATCCATACATAAGCATCAGTTAATTCAAATTTATTGTTGTTTTTTAAGACAGAAAATGTATTTTTAAACAAATATAAAATCAATAATTTTTTTGTACCTGAAAATCTTGATCAGTTGCAATAATATCAATGTTGTTTTTTGTTTTCAAGCATTTCAGTAATTCTTCGGAATTGCTTGTTGAACATTTCAAAAGTTTTCCCAATTTGTGAGCTTGTTTTTTTGCCAATCCTGGCCTTGTCAATCCCCAAGGACAGAGAGTTGTTCCACTTTGAGAAATTCCACGATGGAACAGGCCTGTAATAGTGAAACAACTTTTTAAATAAATAAATAATTAAGTTTTAAAATAAAGACGAAAATAATTAATGAAAATATATATTTTTGAGTCATTGTGATTAGAGATTTAGTAACTTTTATGCAAATAATAAACAGAATACGAACTTGCTATATTATATTTTTAATTTAACATTATTTTCTTTATGGAAGACATACCTCTTGAAAGTGGACTTATCATGTGATAATGAGTACTAACACCACCAGCACTCTCACCAAATAAAGTCACTCGATTAGGATCCCCTCCAAATTCGGCAATATTTTCATGCACCCATCGAATCGCTTGTGCTTGATCTTTCATTCCTTGATTTCCAGGAATCACTAAATCTTCAGTACTCAGAAATCCCAACGGGCCCAACCTATATAAAATTATTTATCTTCACTATTTGAGAAAAATGGTAAAAAATCATGTAAAGAAGTCTTAAATAGATTTAAAATTCTAATATCTTTGCCCTGTGAATCTTGAAGAGAATAAGCAACCAATACTTAAAAGCAAGCGAGTCAATTTATAGTTTTCCTATTTTGTGTGTCAAGACTAAAATTCAATGAATATTTGATATAAGCAGTGAAAAAAAGATTACCTGAAATTAATGGTTACCAGTATGACTTGATGATCAAGTAAAAATTTTGGACCATAAAAGTCTAGGTTTCCAGCACCAGTTACCCAACCCCCTCCATGAAACCATATCATCACAGGGTATGTTTTACGATTTTTTAAATCTAAGTTTGAAGACAGTTGAGGCGTATAAACGTTAAGATATAAACAATCTTCATCGCCTACTACCTCCTCTTGATGAGTGTAAATATTCCTCTGGGTACATATATTTGGATCGGATTTAGCAGAAAAAACTCCGCTCCATGAAACTGCTGGTTTTGGAGGCTGAAATAATTAAAAAATAGAAAAATCTCTATCAGTTGAGCTAGAATTCACAATTGTGTCATAGAAAATAGAAAGAGAAAATATAGATGTGCCAAAAAAAGTGTATTTAAAAAAGAAGAAAAAGTTGACCAAACTGTTTCTAAATTTTTGGAAAGAATTTTCGTCAATAGAAGACACTTTTTCAGCTAGATTTTTTAATTGTGTGTAAGCAATTGTAAGCTGTTTTTTCTAGATTACATAAGTGCTGTGAACGTAAGAATAAGAGATAAATTGTGAATGATTCTCGATTGCGATACGTAAACTGACATAATAAATTGGCATAACTTATGGAACATGTTTTTCCACGACTACTTGATTAATTATGCTCAAATTCGAATACTCCAAATGAAAATTAATGAATTTTTTAAAAATATCTTTAATTCAATTGGTAATCAATTATGCAGTTGTTTTTGAAAACAATTTTTTCTAATTTTACATTTTCTAATACATTTTATAATGTTTGTAAAATTATTAAAATACTTATTGAATTTTTAAAATTACCATTTATGCTGTTGCAAATATTTTAAAATTTGTCGAAACACTTTTTCAATAAGTAAAATATAATCTCATTTCAGAGAATTATAGACTTACTTGCATATTTCGATCAATTAAAAATTCATCATTTATGCTAATTATTCTTGAAGAAGCTGACTACATAATACATAATTCATACTATAGTATGTATATTATAACTGAATCAAAGAATAAAAAATTGATCAAATCGTCTTAAAGTCGGATATGAATAAAAAGTATGATTGTTAATTTGCTGAATAAATTTTCATCTACATATTTTTTTATTGTTAAAAATCTAAGTATTGTGATCAAATGGAAAATGAAGATTTTCAGGACAAAAAATCGTTGTAGCGATGAAAAATCAGATTCAAATTAAAATTGAAAATATAGTCGTTTACTTGCCTCGAACCTCAATTCTCCAAGTGGTGGAAGAGCGTAGGGAATTCCCCGAAATGCACTGAATTCTTTCCCATTTCTACTTTTCATAAAAGTACCTTCCAGAGTACCATTTTTTATTTTAACAATCGGATCTATCGCGAAAATAGAGCCAAGGCAAATCGATCCGAAAACAAAACCAACTAACGAATTCATTTTAGTGAAATTCTAGCAAATTCATTAAGTTCAAGAATTCTTGACAAAACTTTTATAATTAACTATTTTCAACAGTAGGAATTGTAAATTAAAAAAAAATAGAGTAAAATATATATTTAAAAATAAGAGGAAAGATTAAATTAAGAATTAAAATAAAAAATTAAATTAAAAACTAAATAAAAAAATCAAATTAAAAAAATAATTTGTAAATTTTACTCAATTGGATAACATCTTTTTGAAGCAGGTATACCAAGGTCCCAGAAACTAAAAATCAAATTATGTATTCAAAATTTGACCTTTTTACGTATAGCAAAAAATATTTTTATCGCTATTCAATTTTTTCATTTTAGAAAAATGTTTCTAAAAAACAGTTAATAAACAATGTATAATAAAAAGCAATTTTTTTTGCTGAATGAGAAACTTGAATGAAAATCTGAATAAAAGTCAGAACAAAATTCTAATGAAAATCAAAATACAAATCTGAATAAAAATAAAGATGGAAATATGATAAAAAAGTTTGCTTTATTTAAAAATTAATATAAATAACTGTTAATTTTATAATAAAAAGTAATTTCTACTCACTGGTGAAAACAGGTCCTCGTGTCTAGAAAATAATCAGTACATACGATTCTTGCGAAGGTAAAATCGTGACTGTCTCAAGAAAACCGGTGTCTGATTATTAAACCATGATACTGCCAATATCAGTGTGAGTCTGTGTCTATATAAGTTTTTAGTGCCAAGAAACGCGTATTTTTTAGTGTAACAAAAAGAAGTAAAATGCACGCACAGTTGGTTCCCTACTTTAATTGCAATTGTCGACAAACAAAAAATACGCAACTAGTAAGGTAAACTTTATTTTCATGTTGACGAAACCTGTTTAATCTTTTTCTAACTTTAATTGAAAAAAGAAAATAAAAGTCTCTATATAGAAAAGTTCTCTCCGTGTATGGATTCTGTTTTCGTAGAAAAAGTATAATTTCATTTTTTTATATTTAATTAAAAAATAAAGCAAAAAATTAAATTTAATTGAAATTGCTTTTTAATTTTAATTATATGTATAGAAAATCATTAAAAATGTTGTTAATGAAAGTCCTTTCAAAGGATTATTGTTTTTAAAAATTAACTTCTTTTAAATTTTATTACTTTTCGTTTAACTTTTATTAATGTTGTAAACAAAACTAATTAAACGTTTAAGTAAAACTAAAATTATCAAGAAAATTTAAAAATTAAACTATATTAAACATTTGCAGAAGTTTTTAAAATTTTCTATAGAAATTTGCTGTTTGTACCCTCCCCCACGTAGCCTATTATTGAATTTCACTAACCCCCCTCCCCTCCCCCTAAAGTTGTTGTGTAGTTTATGAACGGCCTCAATAAACTTTTTGATGTACTTATTTGAAATCCATTTTTTCATATTTAATTAATTATTTGCATGTCTGGTATAAGAAAGTTTCTCATTAATATATGTTCGACTTCCTTATAAAATATATATGATATGTTTGACACACTTATAAAAATTTTAATAAAAAATAAAAAACGAATTTAGAAGTCTCTAAACTTTGATGAACCTTTATCAATATATTTATTGTTAACATGATTGTATTGATATTCTTTGATATTCTTCCTTGACATACTGTCAATAAATGAGCAGGTATTTCAATTCTAATTAATATATCTTCCAGTTTAATAGAGATTTCTTGAATCGTAAGCTTTGCATTGAAGAAAATCATCAATCTGAAAGTATAAATTTCAATCTATGAAGAATTTACTTTGATTGACATAACTCGTAGTGACAAAGAAAAACTGTAATGAGATTTTTTTATGCATGAATTATACAAATTGTTAAAATGACCTTTTGAATATAATAATCTTAATTATTATTATTATATTAATACATATAATAATCGACAGCTTCGGAATATCCAAAAATTTCGTGGCGCTAGCTAGCAGCGCGAGATTGTATGCAAAATTACCATGTATCTAGCGCTGCTAGCTAGCGCCACGAAATTTTTCTACACGGGCTACTACTATTCAATTATAAAATACATTAAGTAATTAAGAAACCTATTTTTAAAAACATTATAGTTAAGATAAGTTTAAATGGCTTTAAGAAAGTTAAGTAAAATTGATTAATTGTGATTTTTGTTTCTTTTGAAAAATAGTGACGTCTTATAAAAGAAAAACAAGGTTTTTTAGAAAATGAACATAATAAATATAGATGATGCATATATTTTGTAAGGAGTAAATATATATGTAAGATATTTGGTTATTATTGTTCATATATGTACCTATATTGTATATATATTTCTACTTTGGCATTACTAGACTTAACACAATGACCAAATTCTTTATTAAATTTTGAAACGTTTTGATTAGGTCTTAGACTCCTGTATAGATGAAGAATTTGCGAATATGCAGGGATCCAAAAATATTATTGCACATTTCTAAATTCTAATGGAAAGAAATTAAATATACGATTCGACGCGGAACACTCTGCAAAATAGAAAACATTCAGAAATCTGAAACTTTTATGAAATTGAGATTATCTCCTAAAATAAAAAGGACAAAGTGGCCCCTTTTCATGCGGACGTATTTAATTATATTTCTGAAATTAACAAAAAATATTTTAGAAAACCAACAAAAAGAGTTTATATTATTTAAAAAATTGACCAGCTAAAGTAGATTTCTTGGTAAGAATTGAAAGGTAATGTAGTTGATTACCGATAAGAATTTACTTTTGAAAGTATGATAGTTGTTATACAGATGGCACGACCGACGAGAAGAGAAGATTTCCCGCAGACTTTCCCTGGAAAATATTTTCTATCTTTGACCCCTCTTCGGATGCATTAAATGAACAAGGGGTGACTAACCCTCAGGGGCAGGGGTCACTGGCTGCGTCTTGTGGGAATTTACCCCCGTTCAAACTTGCACCACGATGCCATACTAAAAGAGTCTAACGCCATTTTGTTATTCTCTTCTTTCTTTCATAGATTTTCATTTTTTATTTTTTACAAAACTACTACATAAAATGTAACATTTTATGAAGAAAAAGCATTATGTACTTTCAAAAGTCCTTGATAACTTCAGGTATTTTCATAAAAAAATTATTTTTTCTTTCTAAAATATTGAATTTAACTTTTATTTTCACTTCTTAATATTAAATGCCATCGAGTACAAAAATTAAGAATATACAAAAAGAATTATTTACTACCTCAAATCTCAAAACTAAAGAAACAAAGTTCATTTTTATATACATTTAAAAAAGAATTATGTATATAAGAAATAAAGCGAATTCTCTTAATCTGAATTAGTCACTTTTGATCCTTTTGACTAATTGAAATAGAACCGATTCGTTTATTTCATGAATTAGTAACCGTTTTGACTAATTTTCAGTCAATAGTAACTAACTTTCTGTAGAAAATTACAAATTCATTTTGTAAAGATTATAAATTGTATTAGTGAGGTTTATCAAATGAATTTGTAGCTTTCTACTAAAAATTAGTCTCTACGCTGTAAAAACAAGTGTCTGAATTTAAGACATTTTGTCCTCATTTTTGAAAAGTTTGACGTCAAAAAACGCGTCACATGTTTCAAAACTGAGGACAAAACATCTTAAATTGAGACTTGTTTTTACAGTGTATTAAATTATAATTTTTAGTCAATAGAGACTAACAAATTCTTAGTAGAAAGCTACAAATTTATTTGGTGACCCTTACTAAAACAATTTGTAAACTTTACAAAATAAATTTGTAGTTTTCTACTGAGAGTTAGAAACTATTGACTAAAAATTAGTCAAAATGGTTACTAATATTCATGAAATAAACGAATTGGTTCTATTTCAATCAGTCAAAAGGCTCAAAACTGATTAATTCAGATTTAGAGAGAATATTAGAAGCTACTTTTTAAAAATAAAACGCAGTTTTTCATTCGAATTGAATGTTTTTCAGTGTCCTGAAAGCAATCACCAATAAGAATATTTAAAAAGAAGATTCATTTTTCTAATAAAGAATTGAAAACTTTGTTGAATATTGTTCTATAGAGAAGGTTTAAGCTTCAGATGTAAAACATTAATAAAATCAATCAAGTAAATAATTGGATAAAATGAAAACAAGCTGTATTTTGTCTCCACATTAATCAATTAACTATATGTTAATTTTACTAAATTATTTGTCAAATTTACAAAAACATTGGTTAATTTTACTTGCAAGTAAACGTTGTGTAAATGTTAATAAATATACATTAGTGTGCTATAATTTTTATTAATAAGTAATATAATAACTATTGCAATGTATTTAAAAGAATTAGTAAATTAAATAAAAACGAAAGAAAAATTGAGAAATAAAACACATAATTATTTAGTTTCTATAAGTTTCTATAAGTTTCAAAAAAATCAAAGAAATGAAAATTACAATAAAAAATTAATTTAAATTTGAGAATTATTAAAAAGAGTTAGATTAAAAAAAAGGATATTTATTACAAGGACTGAAGGGAAATAAAACTTGAAAATTTATTTGGTCTTTGGTGACCGTTTTGACAAGACCAAGGTCTGCGACTTCCGGGTGAATTCCAGATGAAAGGGGGCTTAGAAATTAGGAGGGGTGTCATCGACCCTTTCTACCAGGAAAATTCTAGGGTCGATACAGGCAGCTTCAAAACGAGAAACGAGGGGCTGAAAGATCTCATGTTAAAAGCGATCGTGAGTTTCCCATGGCAAAAACATCGCTTTCATTTTATTTTCAAATTTAATCCATTTCCTCAGCAAAATCAAGCAAAATTTTCAAGGATGGACAAAAATATAAACATAAATTGATATAAGAAAACAACAAAATTGTGAAAAGCAGATAATTAAGTTAAAATTGAAAAGTTTTGGAAACATAATTATAGCCATTGTTAATTAGTTTTTTAATTTTAATGACTAACATTTCAGAAAACACCAATTATATATAAAGACAGTTTCTTTCGTTATAGAACATGAGCTTGCACATAGTTTTCCTCAGAACTGACATAATTTTCATTTGTTTAAATTAATTATTGGCTCGAATATTCATAACATTGACTATAACAATATTTTTTCGAATTTTCGTTTAAACCAAAACGTATGTATTTTTGATTTATTATGCAGAGTTTTTATTGACAAAATTCTTAAATAAATCAGACATGGGTTTTTCCTGACAAAATTTAAGTTTTAAAAAATTTCATTTTAACTTTCATTACAATAGTCTTTATTCTAACAACGCAACATTTTTCATCGCAACATGATTTTTGTTGAATTGTTTATTTAAGAACAATCTCGTACACAGTTAACTAATTATTGAAAGTATCAGATTCATATATATTAAAAGTATCAAACTGATGAAGATTTTGTAATCAATTTGATACTTTTGGCATTAAGTTCATTATACTTTTCTTATCATTTTGATAAAGTTAAATAAACTGTAAAGAATTAATTTACTCTAATGTTGCTAAAATCACATTTGTATGTTAAATATATGGAAATTATGACAACTGAGAACCCTGTCTAATAAGTTATTCAAATTTGAAAGAAAATGTCAGCTTTTTGATGAAACAAATGCGTATTAAATATTTGATTTTGAATGACACTTTATTAATTATGGTTAGAATTAATGGTTAGCTAAATTTTTATCAATAAAAAACTTGCGTGCCTCTATCTTCAAATTGAAAATTTATTTTTTTCTCAAGTAAGGAGAACTTAAATTGCGTACTATAAAAAAAAGTTGAAATTTAATCTAGAGTGGGAATTTCTCATGGCAATTGATAGGAATCATAGTGTATTTCTATAGAGAGAAAAATGTTGACCCAAATTCGAAAGGGTAAACGACCCCGTGAAAAGGAATTGGTTTCCCTTCGCTTCGTTTGTTCATGTGTATTATACTATAGTATACCGAATTTGGCCGGTTTCTTTGAGTTTTTATTCACTATGATAGAAATCGATAATGTTTTAGAGAATTGCAATACATTTTTTAATTTTTCGCCCCTTAATTGCAAGTTTAAGCTACTTTTAAAAAAAGGAAATAATCACGTAATTCTATATAAACATCCAATCATAGAAACCAATTCGAACAATAAAACATATAAAAAAGTGTTTATAAAGGTCAATAAGATTTTAATAAAAATTAAAATGCCATTGAATATAATGTATAGAAATTATATTAATTTCTTTTAATATTTCTTTTTTTTAAAACAAATTACAAGTCGAGCGTATTAATGGCGTATGAGCAAAAAAGATGTCAACTGCGTTGAAGCTGGACAAAAATTGAGTATTAAATATTTTCTGGAATGTATTAGATAAGTTTTTAATAAAAATAACATATATACTAAATTAATTAATTGTTAAATAAACGACCATTAGTTGCTAAGTTAAATAATGGTGTTTAAAGTATCTGATTATTAAATTATATTAATATCTAATTACATAATTATTCATTTGTATATATATATAAAATGTATATTATTCATATGCTAGAGCTCCTGGACTTTTATGAATTTTTATTTTGAATATGAAAAATTGGATAAAAATAAAATAAGATTGTAAAAATTATATAAGTAAATTTTTAAAATAAAAGAATATGATATTAAATTAATTGAAATTCGTGTTTCTCATTAAAATAACGCACAATATTGTCTTAATTATTGACTATTTTTATAATTTAAATTAACCATGAACGCATGATTATAGATGAATATTTTATACGATAAACTGTAGTAACTGATAAATTAAACTTTGAATCGAAAAAAAAAAGTTTTTTCTTCTTTTTAGCTTTACGAGTATTTTTATTACCTGCATCTATCAGGGTACATTCTTTCTTATCCTATTGACTTTTATCAAGGTCAAGAATAGTCAAAGTTCTAGGTCTAGGTTTCGGAACCTTCGTTTTCATTTAATCATCCATTCAGTTGAGAAATAAATTTAAGACACCGTAGGAATCACAATTCTTTTTATACTTTCAAATGCGTTAAGAAACTTGTTATAAAATCTTTTAAATATATTTTGTCAGAATTCTTACGATTGTGAATTCAGATTTTGTATTAATCAAAAAGACTTAAATAATTTGTAGATCCTTAAATTTTGTAACAATGTTTTCAATTTTTTATGTTAAAAAATTAATTTATCAAATCAGCTTAGTCAAAGTTTTAGCTAAACCGCAGATTTACAGTGTATAAAATTAAAAATGTTTACAGGACAAATTGAAAAAAATCCGCATCTCACTGAGAAAAAAGATTTCTTAATTTAATGCAAAAATGCATTGAATCCAATCCGATTTATTAGTATATGAATACTTGATTGAACACGGAAAAAACTATCCAGTTGGAATAACTGGAATTCCGGTTAAGCCTCATTTAACATTTTTTTCCAGTTATTTTAACCAGAATTCCGATTATTTTAACCGGAGATTCCAACCGGATAGTTTTTTCCGTGTAGTTCTTGTTTGACGAATTCGTTTCTCTCATAGTGCAGTTGAAAAAGAAAAGAAGTCGTTTGTCTATTTTGGAGGCTTTAATTCAGAAACTTTTTTAGAATTTAGATAATTCTTGTGTATATAAAGATAAAGATCCGAGGTGTATAGAAACGTCAAACGTTTCTATTCAAATTCAACCAAAATTGTCAGCAGCTCAAACACCTTAATAAATTTACCTTAATTCTACGAATTGATTGGCGTAGAAAGCCGGAAAATAAGTTGTACTTTAATAATAAATGTAAAACTTTATTGCATTTTTTTATTGTTTTCATTGTTATCGAAAAAGGTAAATAGATTCCAAGTACATCAAGTTGTTTTGATCTTGTCTTTAAAACATTTCGTTTTATTTTATTAATTTTTGTTATACATTTATTTGTTATTTATTGTAGAGTAGATATATGTATTTAGTTATAAATTTAATATTGAAAATTTTCCCGTATTTGAGATATTGGTTGAGCAATAAAATAAGTTTTGTATTTGGCGGGCGAATTTCCGAATTTTCTGGAGCAAAAGGAAAAGAAAGGATCTCTGATCCTGGATTGAAAGCGAAACTAATACACATAGGGGTAACTAAGAATTGCTAGAAGATTTTCTAAACACCCTTCAATGCGTGATCTAATTGGTCGGCTTTTGGGCAGCCATCTTTGTTGGGGCGTGTTCTCTCGTTAATACAGGGGTGATTCACCCTGCATGCCAAAAAGCCTACATAGAGCCAGCAACCCCTCTCAACCTGCCCCCTTTTATTTCCTCTCCTTCTTTCACCATTCGCTTCTTTTTCGCGCATCACCTTTCTCTTTTTCTCTTTCAGGTCCCCTCTTCTTTCCAAATATTTCCCTTTCTCCTAAAAACAACCTATCTGGGGCTCACCATCACTCCTTCAACTTTTACCAAGTGAATCTTGTACATACATATAAAAGTGCATGAAATATGTATATTTATTTAGTTCTTGTGTGTGCTAAGGATGTGCGCAAATGTTTCTAATCTAGTTGCTTATCTCATTTAGGGATTGGGATAAAAAACATTGTCAAGTACCTAAATTCACCGCGGTTTTTATCACCTTATGTTTCATTTAACGGCAATAGTTAATCTCAATTGTCAGGATACACGGAAAGAAAATTCTGGTAAAAATTCCTGTGCTGTTTCATATAAAAGTGTCATAATCACCCAGTCATCTAATTTTTACCGTGCCGCCTTAAAATTTTTGCCCAATTTTTTACAAGATTGTCTAGCATTTTTCCGGCGCCAAGAACTTTTATACCGCTTTTATGGGACAGCACAGTAATTTTTACCAAATTTTTCTTTTCGTGTATACATAGTAAATTTAACCAAACGAAACTATGTAGTAATCCTCTTATCCAAACATTTACGTGGTTAATATAGTATATCAATTATTTCTTTTCGGTATAATCATCTGCATAATTGTTATCATTTTATTAGTCATTGTAGTTGATTGTTTAGTATAAAATTTATCCATAAAATGACCAAACTAATGAGAGATTTGCGAAGCAGCACAGACTACTGATGTCTTAGAATTCTGACCAATGTGGAAACGTTTTACGTTATGTTTTTCCACAAAATACGAATATATGCTAAATGTTTTAAATGCCTAAACGTGTGAAAATAGGACACCTGTTTTTGCAGTGGCACAAATGAATGAAAAGGATTTATTCTTGTTGCAGCATAAAAAGAGATTTTGTAGAGTATTGAACCCGGAATTCGTTGAGATTGCACGCGCCGTAAAAATGTCGGTTGCAAGAATTGTGCACATTGTGGGGTGAAGTGCATTGCCCCCCACTCACGATCGAGTATTATCTCCGCACCCCTCTAAACTCGTGTTCCCTCTCCAGTTTCCGGTACATTCTCCAATCGGGTGTCATGCGCACAATTCGCGATGCATCGTGCACACGCAGTGGAAGCTACAGAATATGCAACTTTTGCGAGAAGGGGCGGATAATACTCTTCCCGAGATTAAAGGAGAGAGGGCATAATTATCACTGTTAACCAACCAATGATAAACAATTCCTTGGCATATTCCATTCATCTCTTTCATTTAATTTCTCCATTACTATTTTATTTCACAATTATTCTTTCTCTTTATTCAACGCTCCTTTATTTCATTCAAAATTACTTATCTTTAGACACTCTTATACTTCTTTTCTTTATTTATATTAAACGCTCTGTTTTCTAAGTTGAAATAAGAATTGATCCAAACATCAGAAAATGTTGTGTAATTTGAAAGCGTGTTACATTATCTTCACTGTAATTGATTCTAAACATTATTGAACCAACAGGTGCTATTGAAAGCACAATAATATAAAGATGTGAGGATATGATTGAATAAGCTCTGCCAATGAGACAATAGTTCTAATCTAAAAAAGAGGACTTAGTCGTATATATAATTATTGATTGATTGTTCTAGTAAGAAACTGATTTTAGACATTTTTGAAAAAAAATGGTATATAAAACATTAAAAAAAAAGCGAAAACAAAAAACCACACTGTAAAAACAAGTACAATCAACTCTATGAATAGTGCCACTAAAACTTTACGAATAGAGCCGTTTTTCTTTTGTTCTCATTCGAGCGAGCTTTGTTTCCTTTGTGCAAATCTGCGGCACTATTGGCAGAGTTGACTGCATCTCGCAATGTGAGATGTTTTGTTTTCTCTTTTGAGAAGTTTTAGGTGTTTTATGTCCCCATTTTAATAGCACGAAACATTCTATGTGTTTCATTTGAAACCCTAAGAAAGATCAGTTTTTCTACACTCTAAATTTATTGGAGTGAAATCTCACTCTTATGCGCAGAGTGAACAGTCGCACTTCAATTCGAGTGAATTTTTCACTGTTGCCCAATTCCCACTCCATTAAGAGTGACATCTCACTCCAAGAAATTTAGAGTGTATAGTGCACTATGATAAAGAGTATTTATTATTTATTTATTTACATCTCGGTTTACATGCAATTCGGTTGCAAAAAGATTCTTTTGTATACAAAGTATGTTGATGGCAAAAAGTATCTAAAAAATGACAACAACAAAAAATAATAGGAAAATAAGGACAAATAAAATAATGAAGAATCAAGAGAACTAATTGATAATGCTGAATTCATGCACAGAAGGAAAAATTGGTAAAAATTATTGTGCTGTCTCGTAAAAGCGACATGTAAGTTGTTCGCACCGGAAGAAATTCTAGACAATTCTGTAGTAAGTTTGGCAAGAAATTTGGGACAGCGCGGTAAAAATTAGATGTGTGGGTGATTATGACACTTTTATAAGTAACAGCACAGGGATTTTTTTACCAGAAATTTCTTTTCGTGTGAGAAAAAGAAAGGTAGTTGCAAGTGATTTCCTCCTTCCTCTCAAGATCTAAAAATCTACACGTTAATTTTAAATCAAATGAACAAACCAAAAGGTTTCTATATAGTGAAAACCTTCCTCCCTATAAAAAATCTTGTTTGGATCCGCCTTTCTAGTTGATAAAGAATAATGAAAGAAAGAACGCTAAGATAAAATTGAAAATGTTGAAAAAGTTTGAAAAAGAAGGTAAAGATTGAGGAGAGACAAGAAGAAGGAAGATGGTCATATCTTGTAAGAAACTTCCAGCCCCTGAATTTTGTCATCACTGGATCCTCCATGAGATCTGCTTCTTTTGTAAGGCGCGATTTCACAGCGACATAATGCTTTCCCCATGATCCTTTGGATGCGCTCGTTATCCCGGCCATTCGTAACGGTCGCAGCTGCCGAGGAAATGCCAAAAAGAAGTGGGTAAAGCGCATAAAAAACAGTGATTAAAAAACCAAGTAAGGAAGAAATTTGCAGTCAAAAGATAATTAATACCAAAATTACGACTTATGCAAATCTTTTTTTATTTTTCTCTCAACTCAACTGGCATATCAATAATTAAAAAAGAGAACTCTTCACATTTTTTGCCCTCTTTTTTATTTAAACCTTTTTTCTATATTTAGCAGATGCTAGTCGGGGTGATTCATAAAACGAAATGAGAATAATGATTACCTAACATTTCTTATTGCGCATAAAAACGAGTGACCCTGATAAATGTATAGAAACCCTTTTTTATTTTCCAAACGCTCAAAATTAAAAAAGAACTATTTAATCAAGATTTCATTACAATTTTATTTATTTAGTACATAAAGAGGGTTACAAAAAAATAAAAGCTCTTTCTTTTCCATATAAATATTTTAAGTGAAAATGCACAGTGTTTTTTTATCAAATTTATGTTATGTTCTTAAGCCTAGATAAAATACATTATTTTATGAATTCTACTTAAATTGATATGGTACACGGAGAGAAATTTACAGGAAAAATTTCTGTGCTTTCACGGGAAAATGGATGCAAGATTCATTCCATAGGATTTTACGGTGCCTTTCCAGGAAAAATTAATGAATATTACATGAAAATATTACATGGAAAGCACCGTAAAATCCTAAGGAATATGAATCTTGCATCCATTTTCCCTCGTAAAAGCACAGAAACTTTTCCTGTAAATTTCTCTCCGTGCAATACGAAAGAATGTGTTTTAATTTTAAAAATAAATAATTAGACATTTCTATCGAAAAATGGAGAAATGATAACTTTGATTAGATTTTGTTTTTTATCTGAATCTGAAATCCATCAATTCTATGACTATATACAGTAAAATCTCTCTATTAGTGAAATTTTCTACATTTAAAAGAAATTCCAATTGTCTTTTGGCAGAAATTAAGGCCCAATTACAGCGTGGTTCTACTGCAAATATTAAAAGACATTAAATTTCTGTACCTTTTCTTAAGAAACAGCATTTGCATGAAAAAAATAAATTTTCTAGACTATAGAGTTTTGGAGAATAGATGAGAGGGAGACCTAGCAAAATAGTTTGGGACAGTTGAAGGGGAAATGCAGCTGTGCTGCAGTATAATAACGAACCTAAATCTAAAGTCTAAGCCCGGCACCTATACTATCCACAGAAACCAACTGTTCATTCGTCTTCTGGTACCAAGCTGTCAGGAAAATTTTAAAACTTAAACGTCCGTCAATCATACATTTTCAACCATATTTTCAGTCATTTTCAACCATATTTTTCCAGAGTTTGGAAATAATCTCTACCTTCATTTATTTGATTTACAATCTTCTCAACTTCTAATCTTAAAAATAATTTGATATTTCATCCATTCACAGAAAAAACTAAGTGTTCGATTTTATGCAAATAGTTTTAGAAAAGTACTTGCATTCGTGTTAAAACCAGAAATGAACTGAAAATCAATATAAAGTGAGTTTTGACCTTTATTGGGTTAAAACAACACCATAAGGATACAAATTGATGCAGCTTATTTTGACACGGATATTAAGGTTAAAACTACACTTCTTTTTTCTGTGTTTGTACGTCAGTTTCTGTCATTATTAAGATATTGAATGAAATTTAAAACAGATTTTCATTTGGAAAAAATTTCAAATAATTTACGTGAAAAAAAATTGAATTTTCACTGCAAAAACAGGTGTCTTATTTTAAGACATTTAGACATTTAAGACGTTTAGGATTTATTCCTGATTGGTGGAAATAACGTAAGACGCTTCCTTGTTAGTCCAAATTTTAAGACGCCAATAGATGTCTTAAAAATCCCGTGCAGAAATTCAGACCAGGCGTTGGTCGGGGCCTGACCAAACTGTCCCCATATTTGAGACACGTACGTATCTCAAACACGTAAAGTATCTCATTTTGAGACGTTTGTCCCCATATTTGAGACACTTGTTTTTGCAGTGTAGGCCTGATCAGGCGTCAAGCCTTTTAAGCGTGACGCTAGGCCCGATCAGGAAATTTCTACACGGGATGACCACCTAAACGTCTTAAATCAAGACACCTGTTTTGCAGTGTTGTTCGAAAAATTAAAGGAAAAGTCAATGAATTATTCCAGTATCACCTACTGGACCATTTTCTTTTCGCATAAATTATTTGAAATTTTTGTATATTTGTGTTTCATTCAAAGTCGAGTAGTGTCACGGAAATTTTTATATATATGTACTTATTTTTTCCGTGTAGAGTTTAATACAAATTAAATTTGTATATACTATAAACAAGTAAGCGTATTCGGTTTTGGCCTACTCTCCCCTATCAATAAAGAAATAAATAATAATATCGGGTAATTATAATAATAATAATAATCAGCTTTTGATCGCAAGTTCAATAAAGCTATAAAAGGAACACAATTTCTCTGATTCAAATGTAGGAAATTATTAATTGAGATTTTTAGAAAGTAAACATATGAATTGACTAAAATAATTGTTGAAATATAAAAAAAATAGTATACGAAAAAGATAATATGTAAATAGTAAAATTCTAATGCGTGGATTTGTAAATGTTGTGATATTTTTATAGTTATTAGCACTCCCTCTGGTGACAAAAATACAAGTGCAAAAGTTCGGGGACTGATTTCGCATGAAAGAGTTTCTTTGACGGCAAGTTAGTTCTCTCCTAAATCATAAATTACCGACAGACTATATGTTCGCAGACCTATATTTTCGTTGGTAATGCATCGATTATAAACTATAAATACATAAATATATTTTCTCAAGTTATATTCAATCACAAGCAGAATACAAAATATAATTTATATTAGGATTATTTTCTATCTTATTAAAAGCAACTTTTTTGAGATTCTTATTATACATTCTTATATATATATTAATTAATAATAAGTATTTCAGTGCGTGCGATATTATTATTTTTATTTTAAGAATTCTACTGATGAATTAATTAATTGTATCAAGAACTTTATTCATGTTTAAGTCTAATTCTATAATCAATAATGTCTGCGTAATTGCTGCGTTATTTTCTTGAGATTGTACAACGTATGCGACTTCATTCTGGTTTACATAATGTTTATTTCAATCTTTCATTATAAAGTTGTAATCAATGGCGGTAAATATGCTATTTTTTATCAGTAATATATAAGTTTATGAATTAAGAGATGCAAAAATATTCAATATCTTCTCTCTAAATCTGAAACAGTAGAAATCTATTATTTCATAGTGAAAACTGAGCAACTAATTCATTTAGTAAAAATCTAGTTGGAAATAGTAAAATTCTACTGTAAATTAATGAAAAATTTACTAATTCTACAGTAGAATTTAACTGATAATCAGTTGAAATTTACTAATTGAATTAGTTGCTCAGTTTTAGCTGTAAAATTAGTAGATTTCTACTGATTCAAATTTAGAGAATTCTCAGAAGTCAATATGCAAAAAATGGTTTACTAAATTTTTTTAGTGAATTGTGACTATTTTTGTGTTGACAAATTTTAAAATTAAAGGATGTGATGGAATATGACGTCAGTGGTCACATGACCCAAAGGCAAAATTTGTACCCGGTTTTACTCCTAGAATAATGAACATAACTTTTTCAAATTGTTTTTAAACAAAAATATTAACAAACTCGAACCAGACAGACCTTCCTGATAATATTTTATGAATGTCTACCAAATTTAAGAATGATATGTTCTCTCTAAATCTGAATTAGTAGTTTTTTTACTCTTAAAGAGTGCGGATTCTTTTACCCTTTGAAATAGTAAGAAATTTGACTATTAATTAGTAGAAAACTACTAATTAGTAGTAGAAAATTACTAATTTGAAATAGTAAATTATTTTACTTACTATTTAAAATTAGTAACTTTCTACTACATATTAGTAGTTTTCTATACTAATTAATAGTCAAATTTCTTACTATATTTCAAAGGATAAAGGAATCCGCACTCTTTCAGATTTATAGAGAGTTCATTATTCTAGGAGTTTGACCGGGGATAAATTTTGCTTATGGGTCATGTGACCACTGACGTCATATTCCATCACAATCATGTACATTTTTAGATCTTAAGGAAATTATATGCTCTGTCTACCCCTCTCCAGTATATGCCACTACACTGAAAAAAATAAATAGCTGATTCAGACAACGTATGGCAGTTCGTATTGGTGGAACTGCCATACGTTGTCTGAATCAGCTATTTATTTTTTTCAGTGTATATATTTCTTTTTGTCTTTATAATGACATGTTTTAATTATGTGGTAAAGGTCAGAGTGGATAAAAGTGCAACTTTTGGAAGGAATTTTTAGGTCGAGTGGGTTGTTTACAGAATGAGTGGATAATTGGCCAGAAAGCCGTCAGTCTTTCTGGCAAGATTTCTAAAAGACGGCTCCATTATTAAATGCTCGTTGAAGCGAGGCAATCGAATGATTCTATATAAGCTATGAAGGGCTGGCACGCGCTTTCTTGAGTCAAGCCAGCGGGAATGATTGGGGTTGTAGTTGTATGAGGAAGAGTGATAAAGA
The DNA here is from genome assembly GCA_011057455.1 of Ganaspis sp. Gsp50. Classification (NCBI taxonomy): domain Eukaryota; kingdom Metazoa; phylum Arthropoda; class Insecta; order Hymenoptera; family Figitidae; genus Ganaspis; species Ganaspis sp. Gsp50. The sequence continues at coordinate 15,015 of WNHD01000282.1, read as the reverse complement.
GTGTGGAACCGAGTTTGTACAAAGATGGAAGGAGGCAAAATGTAAAAAGGAGGGTAGCACACACATAGTAGGGGAAGATGAGAGTGAAAGAGAGCACTGTATATAGGGAAAGAAGATTGAGGGGAAGTGTGGGGATTACGTACAGAGTTAGAGAGACGTCTCTCAAGGTTTTTCCCTTCACCAGATACGGCAAACCCTTTCAGAATTCAAAATTCTTCACTAGATGTTGAGTAGCTCCAGATATTTTGATGGAAAGATAAGAGGGTGCATTAAGACACCAACACTTACAATTTTTCTCATTTCTAAATGGGCTTATGAGAAAAGTAGAAATCGGCTTATTATAAACATACGTAATGAGAAATTACTATATACTTCTTTTTAAATTTCTTATTTGGATTGGATCGCTAAATCTCCATTATTATAAACTTTTTTGTTAAATTGCTTTATTTTGATGCACTGAGAGAAATTGATGGTACAAAATGAAGTTACATGGAAACTTGAACTTATGTAGGCAACTATTACTTATAGGTGAGATTAAGTAACTTTTAGGTAAATTTGCGATATTTCTCTTCTGTGTAGGTTGTAACTGACGAAAGAGAATTAGGGTGACAGGAGTAGTATAATAAGCATTAACTTTGTCAATAGAGAGTAGCAATTATTTTGTTGAGTATCTTTCTTAATACAGCTTTTTCTTCTGTAATGTTATAATATCGTGGTTTTAAAGTAAATTTATTTTTGCAAGAGGTATAGCAAAGTGTTTTAAGGATAATTCTCGATTGTTTGAATTACAGTGCTGTTTTAAAGATGCATCGATTAACTATTCATTTATCAGGAAAAGCTTAGGCCAATCCAAAGATATTATGCATTGCAAGAACCTATTGCAGAGATTAGTTTTCTCGAGTATATATATAAAATAATGCAATCTATGTAATTGCAAATGAATGAAAACACCCGTTAGATTTTGCAGAAGGCTAGTGTGTGCACTAGCAGCTCGTAGCAGAAGTATAGCGGCAAAACCGGCATGCGAAAATGCACCAATCAGGTGCATGGTTCATAAGGAAAGAAGGGGTACCACGTGGTGCGAATGGGACCAATGGGGCACAAGGCGCTCGCAAATTTCAAGCGGACCCGGCCTGTGTGTCGCTACTCGGCGTGCCGCGACGAGCGAATGCAAATAAAAAAAACACATAGAAGACGAAGAAACGAGTTTGCATCGCATCGCGCGTCGTCCCGAAGAAGCACGGACATCGAGTCGAGTCAGCCGTGCTTTGGCCAGAAGAGCCGAAGGAAGGAAAGGAGAGAGTGCGTGAGAGCAGTCTGCGAAAATTTTCGGTTTTGCCTTAACTTAAAAGAAGAAAATCCCCGACCTCACCCATCCAAACTTTCAAATCCCAAGACAGACACCGAACGGAAAAATAAGCACCTGTGACAATCGACCAATTGCCGAAAATTGCCTACTCTGTGCGCGTTTCTCAACCGTCTTTCTGCCATCATCGTCCTCTACTTTTCAAATTGGCGGTTTTTCCCGGTCGATTACTTGTTGTGCAACTTGCGGCTAGTCTTGAAATCTCGTCGAATGTTTCGCGTCGCGAGGCCCGAGACAGCAACAGGGTGGATTTGGGAAAAGTATTGAAAATCCCAAAAAAAGGAAAAACAAGAGAAGGGAGAAAACAGTTGACACGTGATTCTTCTCTCTCGTTCCCTCTCTCTCTCACACACACACACTGCCTTCTGCTGCCTTTCTCTCTCGTTGCAAAATTCAGTTGATCGTGACAACGGCACTTTTTGCAGTAAAACACATCTTTTGATTATTCACCATATAAATAGCAGTTTCCGGTCTCGTTAGCTTATTTTCGGGGTGCGAGAGAGTCTGTTTCGTTCTGAGAAAAACGCGTGGGAGTAACGGATATTGCTCGGAGTGAAAAATTGTCGGGATTGAGAGCTGGTATCATCCGGCAAAGAACACACGTGATTCAACGATTGATTTGTACAAGAAGAAGCCAGCACCATTGCCGCGTTAAAAGTCGAGCAGGGCATGATGTCAAAGCTTTACGTGGGCAATTTGCCAGCGGATTGCAATGAAGCCGCCCTCAGACAACTTTTCCAAGAACACAGCCTCTCGTGTACCACGATTCTTGTTAAACGAGGAGGTTATGCTTTTGTTGACTGCGTTGATCAATCCACGGCCGATCGGGCCATCGACAAATTGAATGGTGAGTCCTGGTCAAAATACCAGGAAAAAACTTGGCTTTCGCCAGCTTATTGCAGCTTTGTAAACGCTTTTGCAATTTCATTCAATAAAAACTGCTTTGCATATGCTTTTTCCCAGCTTTTACCTTTTCCTTTTTTCCTGCTTATTTTATTAAAAAAAAAGAATGCCGCAAAATATGTATCTGTTTGAATCTTGATATGCTAGAAAAACTTATTCTCCATTTGAATTATAGTGAAACCTTCGTGAATTTGAAGCTTGTTTATATGAAGAGAATTTTCACTAATTCGCATAGTACATGTATAGCTACTTGTTTCATTAAAACAGTTCAATCTTTGGCCATTTTAATGAAAGCTTTACAGTTAAAGTTTTCCTTTGGCATAAAAAACTTATTATTAAATAATAATTATGTATTAGACACTGATTCATCAATTACGTGTATATTACTTTTCTAGGTAGTACAAATTTCATTAATAAAAAATAATTACTTTTATTCTCAAAAGATATACCTACAGTAGAAATAATTATTAAAATCAAAGTCTTAATTTTCAAATTTTATTCAAGCAACTTTTAAAATGTAAAAAATGATAATAAAATTGTTAACTATAAACGTGCTTCTTCTGGAAGGAAGCAATAAAAAATAAACTGCACGAAAATATTAAGTCACGTGACTATTTTTATTTTTAAAATTCATGGTTCTGACTAGTCGATATTTCATTACAGCGACAAAATACTTATTGAAAAAAACTGCACTTCTATATGCTTTTTTAAGTTTGACGTTTATTTCATATGCTGCTACTACAAAACTTTCACCTAGGTCGGGATTCAATCAGGAAGGATCTGAATTCTGCAAACTCCGTACCATGATGAAATATATAATTTTTGCAATTAAAAACATTCTCAATAACATTTATACAATGTTTTGTTTCCATGTACAGGTAATATTTAATACGTTAATTAAGCAAAAAGGTTTTTAATTAAGAAAGCGTTTTCTATCTTTCTTATGAAAATACAAATTTCGACTAATCTTAATAATTTTCAAAAGTTGGTAGTTTTTAAAATTTATCTGAATCACTAATATAAATAATTTCAAATAATGGAGCTTTATTTAAAAATTTCACACGTTGAATATTTAACATCTTATCACATTATTATATAATTATTAATTTCTAACGTCTTATTCCCATTATATATGCTTTATTATATGTATATGCTTTGCTTACATACCTATATTATAGTTTGCTTGAATTGCTTTCTTATTTATTTGTAATTATTGTTGATATTCTTATTATTTTATTATTATAAATGTATCACTGCTTCAAATCAGCGCATAGACGTTGAGAAATCAGCGAATTTTTTGTTATGTTTCACAATGAAGCATCAGCGTATATAGGTATACGCTGCATTGAATCAGTGATGTAGGTATACTTGTAAGCTGAGAATCAGCGAAACTTGGCTGATTTATTTCCTAATAATGGAAAGTATTCACAAAATTGTTATTCCTTTATATAATTATACAAATATAAATTACAAAAGGTACCTTTTTAATCTGTATTTCTTATAACAATTAAATAACTGATAAACAAGCCAAATTACTTTATCCACAAAGAAGTTTTTTTAATTTAAAGAAATCACTTTTACTTGTTTCACATGATTATAAACCAACATTTTTTTAAACTAAATAAAGATTTCTTCGACTCAAAAGAAATTTATTGTTTTAATAAAAAAAAGCCCACTACTTATATCGAACCAAAGAGATAATTTTAAACTGAGGAATAAACAAGAACCATAAATTAGAAGCAAGAAAAAGTATATATTATATTAAAAAATTCCTATTCTAATGGATCTAGAATGAGAACCTCTACAAGCGACCTCGAAATTGCTTCCGCCGAAAATTGAACAGTTCCTCGTCCTCGCTTGAACAAACACGCTAATCAAAAATTTAGGAATTTTTAATTTAAAGAAAAAGTAAATTGCACCCAAACTAATGTTAAATTACTAAGTTTAAACATTCTAGTTTACTCTATTTTTGATAGATATTCTTAATTGCATATATATGAAAACTCGAGAAGGAAATTGAAATTTGAATTTGTAATATATCTATAGAATTTTTCGTATAGTCGTATACAGGTAAAAAGTGGTAATTTATTGATATAAAGAGGTAAAATAGTAATTTATATACAGTCTCGAATAAAAAGTAATGGTAGGGAATTTTAAAGTCATGGAAATTTTTTTTGACCTATTCGTAATGTAGATTGGATGAATAAGATAGTGTATATGTATGTGAACTTGTTAGTGAATCGACGCGCGAAAAGCCCATATCTTCACATGGTGAGAGATTTACGCATGCTTAAAATGGCGGCCGGCATTTCGACGCCGGCAAGGTCGCGCGTGTTTCGCCTTGTAGATAAGCTTCTTTTAATCTTTTTCATCGATTATTTAAAGCCATATGATATTCCTTCACCACAGAATCAATTGATGAAAATGAAACTCAATTTCTGGTTTTGCGCACATTTTTTAAAACAAATTGTCATTTATTTTCATCCCTTAGAATTGAAGAAGTTCCATGGAGCTAAAAATTCAATTTACAATAAACTCTTTTCTTTTGCGAGTGAAGAGATTGTCGAAATACATAATTACTTTAAAAAATAATTTATTAGTAAAGCTCACATTTGTGTAAAAAAAACGACTTTCTGAAATATTGAAAATAGAAAACAATTTATATGAGAAAATGGCAGAATATTCTTCATTTTCTTTTTGAATATATACATATATATATACATGAAGATGTAACTTTTAGTTCTGATTCATTATCTTATTCTACAGTGATAAAAAAATAAATTAAAATAGATATGGGAGATAAATTTCTCGTTATACTTTTTAATGAGTGTGAATAGTAGGACTTGCATATCTTGTGAAATAAAATAGCTCATCAATATATCGTGAGGGATTCGCTTCTTGGATGCTAGAACAAGTTTGCCTTGTTAGATCGTGACCAAACTTGGATTTAGGAGAGGTTGGGATGCATATGGTCATGGAACAGGCAGCTTTATATTCTCGCCTTGTTCCGTTTAGTTTTGTACTTGCACACGTACACATTTTCATTCTCCCATTCTCAAAAACAAGCCCTGAGTTCTAGTAATTCTCCAAAACTTATCCCCGATTTTTCCTTATTCATTTCTTCTATTTGTTATATTATTACATAAATAAATTTTAATTCATGCAGTTTTTTCATTTTTTTTCAAATTCATGCTAAATTAACATTCACATGTTTTTTATGTGCAAAGAAAAATTATAAACTACATGTTAAGATAACTAAAAAATACAAAATATTAAATAACATAAACATTTGGCAGCTGCTCTGAACTTCAAGTAAACAAATTTTCGAAAAAAAATCGCAGAAAACTGCACAAGATTACTAAAAAATAAAAAAAGAATCTAAGATGTAGAATTATAAAATTTTATGTACTAATTAATAAAACATGCACTCTGTATAAAATGATTAAATTATTAAGTGAAGAAGCGCAAGTAAATTAAGCGCAGAAAGAGAAATGATTCTGTTTGAAGAAATTAATTGTAACGATTCACCTTGCACCTGTGATTGAGGAACGTTTCATGTAAATTTATAAGAATTGTAAATTCTTCTTTTTTCGCAGCAACTGCTCGTCTGCTCACAATTAGGACTTATCGAGACAATTAGAGTATTTTTTAGATGCATTCTCATTCGTGCAATTACACACGTCTTCTGGTCCTTGTTATTGTTGTAAACCACATACATTCATGCGCACACTGAAAATACATGTTGAAGAGATGTGAGTCTCATTTTATTTTTACACCACACATTTTTTATTTGGTTTAAGTTTTATACTCGCTCAGGATTGGCTTGATTTGTCGCGTGCTGATTCGAAACCACCTGCCCATTGAAAAAGTTACCTTTTATAACAGAGAACGGCATACTTTACAACTTACACGATACCCACTTTTCTCGGTAAGACCGACACTTTAATTACTTTTACTTTTCCACTTCCGGCACAAAATTAATTCCTTATCTTCTCTGATAAATGGCAATCAGACCATTAATGAAATATTCATCACTCAGTGATAAGAGATTTCACGAAACCAATTTTTTATCTTCTTACGAAACTGGAGGAAATCGGATCAATTTTTTTCTTAGTTATCTCATTAATAATTATGTTAGAAATAAATATTACATTTGTTAATTTCGTCAGATTAAGTACTGCGTATAGAATAATTATACTCATTGCAATGTGAGTTACATTAGTTGCAGTGGAAAGAATATATTTAAAAAGTAGAAAATTAGGGATTATCGGGAAATCTTGGGCCTTGACCTTGATGTGAGTATATTGTAGTTGAGAACCACGACGAGACGTACGTTGTGAATGAATTGGTTTCAAAGTTGCACGCGCTGTTATTTTTCTACGCATTTCACGAATTCTAAATTTAAACGTCGGGCATATATAAAACGTTTGTTTTGCATCGTTTAACAAACATCAAGCTGCACAAGTACACTTTTTAATTGACGTAAAAAGGCGTAAGTAATTAGCGGGGAACCGCGTCTCGAGACTGTAGTGAAGAGCAGGTGAAACATTCGTTAAACTCTGCCGATAGTTGGACAACCCTCAGACTATAAACTGTCGATAATAATACCCGCATAAAAATTACAATTAAAAAGTCTATTTTAATTAACATACAAACGCAGTCAAACTGCCATTCTTTTCTTTATTATTCTTTTAATAACGAGACTCATTGTCTTCATATATGTACTTGAAAAGTGAGAAAAGTTTGCCAAGAAAATGTTTTTATTAAAATTAAACTTTTAAAAATAAGAGAGCAGTCAATATTGAGGTTTCGACTTGGAAGTTGATTTGAGTATTTCAAGAAGATAATTTAGATTGGGAGTATGAGGAAAGTGTTTCTGAGCCCTCAAGGAGGAAGAGTGCTATCTTTAGGGCGCCACGAGATACATATAGGGAAGAAGAAAAGGAGAAGTCAGGAATAAAAGGAAAAGAAGAGTGGCAAAGAGAAGCCGATAGTTTTTCTTGTTTCTTTCAGTCTATAGCATCACAGTAAATTATTTGACGTGCTGCATGTGTCGGCGATTTGGAATTCTTCAGAGAAAATTATTAATGAATTATTCACTATTCTCTAATTTGAACATTCTTTCATTATCACACATACATATTAACAACAATGTGCCAATATTTATTAGACAAATTTAATATATTTGGAAGATGTCTTTATATAAAACGCAGTTTCCACATTCTCTTTGATGTGGCGCTTAATTTTGTGTTCTTTTGACGACTGTGATTTTTTGCTAACGACTTTTTCGCGAATTGGCTGTCTTTCTTTCTCGTTTTTCTAGTCTTGCTTTTTTGTCTCTTGTTTCTTTGCACACGTGTTTGTTTTAGATATGCGGCCATTGACTTTCATCAGACGACACTATAGCTGCTAGTACATATTTCGGCGTGCCTATGTTACTGACTCTTATTCTAAACTTACATTTTCGTATATTCGTGCTTTTGTCAAAGATCAAACTTACTCAAAAAGCAAAAGTCCATTCAAAAACTATCTTAATGTAGAAAATGTTTACTAAAAATAAACAAAATTAATTAACACTTTAGATAATTTTTACATTACAAAAAATGTGTCTGCTACTGACATAATTATCAAGTTGAACCACAATTTTGCTAATATATGGGCACAATAATTAATTACTATTTGTGATTCAGTAATTCGACTGTTTGATGTTGGCATATTTTTGAAACGGTTAAACATTCTTTCCGAAGAGAAATGGCACAAGTCGATATAAATGTCAGTTTGTTGGTAAGGAAATTGACAAAGAGGATGTTGAAAAAGGAAGAATAAGAGTTTATAAAAAGAGAAAAATAAAAAAGTGAAAAAGAGGGAATATTGTGTGTATATTGTATAGTTAGAGGTATCATAGACATCCTGGAGATATTACATCGACGAGGCGCCATTAATCTCCAAACGAGCGGATATTATTTTAATTCTTGACTCTGAAGCGAGACTCTGTTCCAAGAATTTCAATCCTTTGTGTCCTGATCCGACTTCTAGAAAGAAAACTGAACGAATGATTAAATCTGCCGCAAAACATCTTTTACCTTTCCATATTCGTCCAACTGCTTTGCAAGTCTAAACTACCTTTAATTTAAAAAACAAAAATTCACTCTAATTAAAAACTCTGGCGACGAGTGTTAACGCATTAAAAATGAATTTATCTTAATTTATTCTATTATTATTGTTTACTCAATCAAGCCAATATAAGTATAGAAAAATAGAATTGTTTCAAGTTTTAAATTAACAAAATAATTACTTAAAGATATATAAAAAGGAAAAATGATCATTGCTTGAGACTTAAGTTTTAATGAGAGTTGGAGCGTGGGAAAAGGGTCATTTTACATAAATAATTCCAGAATGAATCAGGGTATAGCAATGAGGCAGATGTTGCTGATGATTGCATTGGACTCAGTTTTCTCGGCTGATCCGTTGTCATGAAACTTGCTGAACTTTGTACGCACGCGAGTCAGATAATGGGGTTGTTATCTATTTGCACTCGGAGAGAGGAATTTCATTGAGGAAACGTACTCAGAATGACACGATAGTATATAAAGTTTCCAAGAGACGAGAACCAGGCTCAGGAGACAATTGCTCTCATTGTGAGCGGTTTTCAACTATACAATTTGTCTACACAAAAGGCCTGTTTCAAGTTAGGCCAGATTATAATAAGAAGAACATTAAAAAACTCGATGAACCTTTTCTATTCCTGCATTAAACCCTATTCAATTAAATCTTACTTCATACTTTTTCCTGTATTTCTAAGAGCGTCTCAATACCTCTCAGCATCCTCGCAATCTTCTAATATAAGCAACAAGTTTCAGCCAATCTTCTCATATCTGAATTACAATTATTTAAAAATTTAAATTAAAACTAAACCTCTAATTCAATTCCAATCTAAAATCACATCTTAATCACTTTCCAATGCGAAAAGAATGTTTTTAAAATCATATGCCAATTCAATACGTAAATTGGCAAATTTATTTAATATTAATCGAGCTCGAAAAATGTTAAAAAAAACGCGATACTTGTGAAAAATATATTAAACAATATAAAATATATTAAACAAATTGAGGTGTTATTAACATAAGTAACAACTTTGCAATTGCAACACCTACAGCACAATAATTAAAATCAAAGCAATATCCTTGTTTAAAAGAGATTAAAAATGAGCATAATTTTATAAATTTTTGGCATTTGGAAAAAATTCAAATCGTGTCCTTTTCAAGTCAGGACCTATCTTAACGTGCGTGGGCATTCATTTTACTCGGCAAACTAACCTACCCGCCTAAGTCATTGTGTTTGTTCTGCTCTCTTTGTCTGGCTGCTCTCACGCTGAGAGGACCAATGTGTCCGAGAAAGAGGGTGATGGCAAAACCAAGGGAAACGAGAGGATCAAGAAATCGGAGGAAGAACAAGGGAGAGAAAAATATGCCACAAGGCCAACCATGCGATTCTTACTTTACTCTTTGCCACACCGAAAAAGAGAGCCTTATGTGTCGAGATGCCGAATTGTACCCCTTAACCGACAAACTGCTCCAGTTTTATTCCCCTTTGCCACAATTAAATCCTCAAATTCGTTACCCATTTTCCTCATCTATATCCAATCTTTCAAATTTCTTTCGCATAAGTCTGTCCTTGTCTAAACAGGAGAGTTTGCGTTGCAGTGAAATTTTACCCCGAAATCAAGCTAAAAATTCGCTTTTGTTTTTCCTGTGTTTCGTCCCATTTTATCTAGATAAGATGGCTCAGTCATTAGCTACCACTTACGACGAGTGTGTTTCAGTTATTTATTCTTAATTGTGTCGGCTTATTTCTCCCCAAAGTATACTAACAAAATGATTATTATACGACACCAGCAGTTATATGCGTTAATGTCTGACCAATCATAAACCCTCGTCCACTGAGCTATCAACGACTTTATAAAAACAAAATTTAAAGCAACTGTCGAAAATCTGCATAGCCAATTGATTTAAAAGATAGTAATTGGAGACTGATTTAGAAGCACACATGATATTAAATTGGAGTGTCTCGACCAAACTTTAATTTATGAACCTAGTTGTGCCATAACCGCTGTTTTCGAAGCATCGGCATTCAGAACCACTTGGAATGTGCAACAGGAACCTGTTTCCGACCCATTCCTGCAACCTAAATATTTCATTATTTCCTCAGTGTTAAGCCAATACTTTTCCAATTGAAAGAAAGACAGAAAAGACGCTTAAAATTGATGACCATGTAGTTGGTATCAAAAAAAGAATTGCTGAAAAAGTGTCAGCCTTGGTCCTGCTGCAGCGAAATGAAACATTTACAGGATACTGACTGTCCTCTTTCACGACTCCATATGTATGAATTTGGTTGTAAAGAATTGTTTCCTTAGGAGAACCATATGTGAGAAAGTTTGACGCATTGAATACAAAGCATCTTGGGGCTTCTAAATGAATTTGGAGAATTAAAAAATCTTAAATTTTGACTAGGAAAATTAGATTTCTATATATTTGTGTTAAAAGTTAATGTGGTATTTGGATCACATGAATTTTTTTGGCTCCAAAAGACTTATTCTGTGCTAAAGTAAAAAAAAAGTCGTTAAGAAAGCCTTCCGCTCGTGTTTGTATTAGAAGTTTGGCAAAAATTGAAGGACAAGAGTTGATAATTCATGTTGTACAATTTGAAGGAAATGTCCGGTATACCGAAATGAATGTCTGTAATTCACATTGACTGCATTAATTTCCATTCTTCATTGGCTATTCCATTCTCGTCTGTAGGACTAGTTTCTAGGAGCCTAGACGCAACAAATCTTGAATAAGAGAAGGACGTAAGAGCCATAAGTACATGCACTGGATGAAGGGTACGTGTTCATGAAGGGTACAAGACACACAAATTCTAAGGCGCACACGTACTACATGTTCACCTACCATAGTTTCGTTAGGGGATCGAGAGAGACCTTGAGCCCTACTTGCTCTACCGGGTGCCGACTTGTACTGACCCACTATAAAAGCACTTGCCATCCTCCTCGTTCATCAGGACAATTCGCTATTACCTTCTCCCTCAAGGAGCCTGCTAACCTACTCTCTTATCCACATCCACTGCCTCTCTAAAACTCGCTTCGTTTAGCTTTAGTTTAGCCCCAACTATATAGCACTCTTGGTTTCAACCATTTCTCTCTCCTTCTCTCTCCTTCTCTCTCCCCTATTTCGTCCGACTCTCTCGTTCCCTTTATCGCCCAGTGGCGTAATCAAACCGACAGGAACACGAATTATAGATCAGGATTCCTGAGATTACCTAAAAGGAACGCAACTCGTCCGAGTTCACTTCCTGTTGAATTCTGTTTGTTGTGTTCGGACTTGTGTTAAAATAGACTTCAAGGGAGATTTTAGTTTTTTACAATTTCAATGTTTCATTGATTAAGCGTTATAAGCTTTCTTCTTGTTTCATTTTTGAAAACTAATTCTAATTGCGTGTTTAGTGATTGGAAAGCTTGTCATTTTATCTAGTTCTAGAGAAAAGATAATTAAAAATCAAATAATCATCCTCTCAGATATTGTTTATGCAAAATGTAATTTTTTTGTAGACCAATTCCTTTTATCGTATAACCCTTATAATAAATTCTTTGACACCTGCCTATTGATGCTTACAGTGTTACAATTTTATATATTTTTTTACAATTAATCCAATTATAATTGACAAAACTATTATAATGGTGTGTTTCTGGAATGGTAAAAATGTTATAAATATAGTCTTGCTTGGATAGACTATAAAATAGATAATATAACTATAGTTATCTTAATAAATTACTATAATTATTCTTAATAAAAGTTGATGAGATTATTTGAACATGTATTTCCTTAGGAAAGTGACAGTTTTAGTTACGCTACTGCTACTTCCCTCCTACTACACCCTTCTGCTTTCTAAGTATGTGTCCGTTAGATTGTGACGCAGGAGTATTTGACCTTGTGTGTGTTACACTGCACACATACAGGTTCATTCAGAACGTGTGTGGTCGTCACGTGCTTAGGCCACGTGTACAGATAGACTTTTACGAATGTTTAGGTATATGCACGCATAGTGCGTGAATCTCACTGCTGCTTAGAAATGTTGGTGTTAGAGAGGGAACACCACCTAGCATAGCAACTGCTGTTTCTGCATTTCTTGGCCCATACGACGCCGGTACATTTTAGGCATATATAACGGGTGTTCTACATTTTCTAATACATATATATATATGTGTATTTCATAAAAATCTTCAAAATTCTTCTTGTATTTCAAAAATTTTATTTTTCACCTTTATTCTACCATTTGTTTTTTAACCATATTTTCAAGATATGCACCCCCTTCTTGAGATATTCAGTGGCTCAAGTTGAAAAGATCGTCGTACTAAATTTGAAGATTATTTACAAGAGATATTTAAAATTTTAAAGTTGGTAAATCTTTGCACGAAATTATATTTCTATGCCTTTTTCAAAAAATTTAATTTTTCACAAAATAGAAACAAAAACAAAGAATTTTAAAGATATTTAATGGGGATATGAAATTTTTTTAAGACAACTTGGAGCATCAAGAGTCACCCGAACTGACATTAATCTTTTCTATGTGACTGTGCATTTTCCGGTATTTTGATTGCGTTTTAAACCACAAAGACCCTTGCATTATTTTCTGTGGCGCCCATAAAAAACTGGGTTGAACTGCAGATAAAATGGTCCATTTAGGGGATCTCATTCTACTGACAAAAATCTGTCGCATTTCTCCATTCTTCCAAAGATTTATTACAAACGTTTAGAACTATATTCATTTCACATAAGACGAGAAAGTGATTTAATATAATATTCACTTCCATTAAATTAAGTTCAAGTCAGACACAAGTGACGTTTGAAATGTCACTCTTAAAAGAGGGGGTAAACGATTTCTTAAGGGCGAATTTAACGCTCTAAATTTGAATCATTGACTTTGTCATCATCATCATCATCATCATCATCATATTATATTCTTAAACGGAAGGATTTTACAGACAATAATTCACGTGGCTAATTTTGATGTTTGGTGTGCGTTAAGAATCTTTCTTATTAAAAAGTGCATAACTAAGAAATGCACAAATCAAGATTTTGGATAGTAGCGTCAAGTGACTTGTGAATTTTGTGAGTATAACGTGAGTAAAGTTGATGTGAATAAAAAAGCGCAAAGAATCATCAGGCGACAAATGTCGAGTAGATTTGAATGTGAATCCAGAGAGGAGACGATTTCTGAATGGAAACTGAGAGAGATTGTTACACCTGAGGAGGCAATTTAGCGCAGCATGAAACATTGTCTAAAACTGCGAGAATTGTCCCATTCACCCCATCACTGTCATCCTGAGCACCCCTGTTTTCAGGACAGGCGCTTGGAAAGAAATCGAGCGTAAAATTTCTCGTTGCTTTTTTTCTTGGTCTCGATATACGAGTCGAATTAGGATCTCGTCGACGATCCTGTATCGAGGTATGCATCTTGTCGCGAATTGGCTTTTGCATGAAACCTGTTATACCGTATCCACTGTCGCATATATCCACTCGTGTAGGAACACTTACGAATATTATTATTGTTACTCCGGGGGCTGGTTTAGACATGAGGGGAGATTTTGACACAAGACATACTAAGTAGCCTTCTAAGGCCTCTCAACCTTATACTTTTTCTGTTCTTCGGTCATTCTCGCTTCTTCCCCCTTACCTCTTTTCTTCTGATTGTGTCCGCCCGCCCCTTAAAACGCCAAGGAAACGATGGGGTTTATATCTTCTCTTCTCATATCTTCCCCCATTTTCTCCCCGTTACATCTTTGCTCGTCAAAGCATCTTTCATACACGCATTTTTAATTCATTCGCATTCCCAAGCTAGTTGAGCTCGGACCCATATACTCTTCATTGTACCGAGGATTCTGCTGCATTTAATGGACTCCTCGTCAACAATTCCGCCACACGCCATTGTACATCTTCTGTGTATACCAGCCCACATCTATATTTGTCTAAAAGAGTGTGTGGATTGGGCGCAGTCTTCTCTCTTTTCGTCAATCTCACTTCTATATCTATATGTTTCGCAAAACTACTTCAAATTCAGTCAAGATTCTTATCGCTCGAAACATCTCCACAAACAGAATTAGGTGCAGCCATTTTGTTTTAGAAATCTCTAGTAGACAGTTTTCAAAAATATATATTTGCGGGAGAGAACATAAACAGTCGCGAATAATTCAACATTAAAAAACATAAACAGAAGAGTGATTTTTTGAAACATATAACTATAATTAGTTTCAAACTCGTTGTTTGACATGAAATATGAGAAATTGTTTGCTTCGTTGCATACATAAAACAACTGACTTTATTAAAGAGAAGATAGATACATCTTGAAATTTAAATAAAATTCTAACAAAAATGTTTTATCTGTCAATTTTCGTGAAGAAAAATTTTGAGGATTTGTGCTGCTGTTGGCCAGAACAGTTACGATTCATCCACCAATTGGTCTAGAGTAGATAGTCTAGGCAGCGCCCGCTCAGATCCCTAAAATGTTGTCACAGGTCGATTTTGACTACACGGAGAGACTTTCGTTGTTAAAAAGTCCAAAAGTTTTTTTAATTTAGGATATAACAGAAAACCCTGATTTTTTACTCGTGCAAAGAACAAATATTACAATAATTATATTAAGACGCCATATTTTAATAGAAACTTTTCCTAGCGAAATTGTAATCTTCGCTT